>VCCN01003376.1:5698405-5710035 GCA_006491835.1 Architeuthis dux
TATTTCTTTCTAATGTCCTCAATTGTTAAAATGTAAATATTTATTTAAATGGACACGTAATGTAAAAATCAGAAAATGAACAGTGTGTAAAAAAAAGTTTCTTCAATTGGCGGTATCGTACGAACCGGGTCCCTTCCGAATGCTTCCGAAAATTGACGTCGGTGATAGCCGAGAAATTTCCCGTCACGAAAGATTTCTTGGCAATCGTTACCTTTCCTGTTTCCATATGACCGCCGCTTCAGCTACGGACGATTCGGCCGAGTCGTCGAATCCTGCTGATGGCGACGAATTAAAAAAGCTAAGACACTAACCCTAACTACCCTAAACCCTAAAAATAGCAACACCAACCCTAACCACAACACTAACATTAACAGTTAACACTGACCCTTGTTACATATACAATTACTACAAAAATATGCTGATTAGATCGGGACACTTTTCATGCGACACCGTTTACATTTATTTTTTTTTACAAAACTTTAAGAAAATGTGTGAACCATAACATAACAATATGAAATATAACATATAATATATTTTATTTAATCATTTATTTACAAGATTATATTTTATTTAATCATTTATTTACAAGATGCCCTGTAAATATTACAGGTATTCAACTGTAAGTACACAGTCAACAAAATATTGTAGGGTACCAAAATGTTCCTTATGCTGTCCTCTTTCAGAAAAAAGTTGGGAAGAACTACCCCATTTGCATGAAACAAAATGGCCACCCCCCACAAAACAACAGAATTTCATAGCTTGTCTCGCAATTGATATATCTGAATACTTTAAAAGGCTAAATTATGGTTTTCAGACAGGAGGAATTCAAAAATATACTTTATTGTACCATAAAAGTAATTAATTTATAAAGAGGATATCCTAAGGAACATTTTGGTACCTTACTCATAGGGTCATGGGGGGAGGGATGCAGGGTAGACCCTTGCTGGCTCCCAAACTATTGAGTGTATGTGGTCTTGTCTGAAAAGCAAAATAAAAAGAATGTTTGGAAGTCCAGAAATTTTGCATGGCGTCAGGAGATGAAAAGACATCCAGGAAAATGTATATTTTCCAAATTTATTTTGTCAAGAAAACGTCATTATATTTTCTAAATAAATAATTATAATATTGTAAAATGTTGAAATTGTCAACTGCTTTTTTTTACTTTAAATTCGCCACTCAGCTGCTGGAGCAGCAGCCATTTTGAAACTGTAAAGGTCACAATAGCCAACTATTGTATACGTGACGACACCCGGTGTAAGAGAAAAAGGTGACCTTTTGGAACAAGACTTTGGGTCCAATAAAGGTAATAAGCGCCATATAATTAAATAAATTAATCTTTCATGTCATCATTTTATGGTTCATTACATCTTGTAAATAAATTATTAAATAAATATAATCCTGTATAAATAAGAAATGTATTATTTATAATGCTCCAATTCATATTGTTATGGTTCACATACTTTTAAAAATCAATTTTATAAAAACAAGATTCGTTAAAAGGAGGGTACAAAACTTATTTTTCTTTCTTTTTCCCCCTCTGTATACTTGCCAACTCGAGCTGCGGATAAGAAGAGAAATAAAGGACAAAGATATTGTATGAAACGCAAGAATAACATTTAAAATTTTTTAACAATACAACAGGAAAAGAAAGAGGAGAAGATAACTGTAAAAAGTGGGAAAGGAAGAGACATGCATGAATATTAGATGTTTTATTTAAACACAAACTAGGAATCTTAACTACTCTGTTTTCCGCTGTTTAAACCATTGGAAATATTTTACAACTCTTCATAAATCATCTTAGCTCTTTCACAAATAAAGACTTGAGAAATAGAGTCCCCCTTTATCTGTTTCTTCTTTATCCAAATCTCGAAGTAGCATCTATTACTTTGATTGTTCTTAGAACATCTTTCTTCTTTAAAATAGTGGAAATGCTGCTCGTAGCCAGGCCGTAATCTTTGCTAACTTTTGTTGTAGAGATGCCAGCTTCACTTTTAGGCACAATCTCCTGTTTAGTTTGGATTGTCTTCTCTTGTCTTCCTACACTTCTTTGTTGGACCACCTGCAGCAGTAGATCTCTTAGGATGCACAGTTTAATAATTTGTGCAAAATAATAATGCACAATAACGCAATAGTTCAAGAGATAAAGAATGTAGCATTACAGCAAACTGATTGACAACATCAACGAGATGGGACTGGTGAGATAGACGCTAAATCCAGCGAGTTTCTAGTTTGGGCAGCGCGAAATGGCAACAAGTTTTAAAAATTGAGATTCTGTAATTAAAAATTCTATGAAAATAATTTACACTCACAATTGATATAATTTCATTTGCAAAAGTCAGTTTCATGATTACTCAATTGAAATGTGTTAAAAATTGTCACATGCTGCATAAAAAAACAATGAAATATAGCTTTTTTTTCAACAGTAGAGGTTAGTGTGATCGGATATCGATCAGTGATCGACAGGCCATGTCAGCAATAGCAGACAAAATGTATATGGCTTTAAGCGTTTTTGAAAGACAGCAGAGAGAATGGGGTCAAGTCAGTTACTTTAATGACTGGAAGTCACTTGATTAGCAAGACTTTTTAACTTCACATAAAAAAATATTGTCCAATTAAAAATAACAAAAAATATATTACTTGAATCAGTAATTTTTTAAAAAATTATTTTATTTGATAAATTACCATTTGTTTGTTAAAATGACACACATGACATTTCGATCTTATGTAAGTGAAAGAACAAGAAAAGATTTAAAAAATAAAATTGAATTAATCAAAAAATAAAAAAAAATATTTAATGTTGCACGGGCATGTTATTTTGGCACTCTTCAAAAAATGTTATCACTTTTTTTCAGGGTTTCTATAAAGTTGAATTTATCAAAGAAATCTAAAGGAGGAGGGGTAGAGGTTACTAGAAAACTAAGAGAAATAGAAATGTAAGGGAAGTGGGGTGAAGAATCAAAGTTGGGTCAATCATATACACCCCTGCCTTTTTTTACAAACCTCTAGATGACCCACTTAAGTTTGTAACAGTGTTTTGTCATTTCGTCTCTAAGAGATTTAACGTTGCCAATTCAATTGGGGACTTCTCGCTAAATGAAATTTTGTATTTTTGTTTTCTAGCAAACTGAAAATATTTCGTTTGGGGTGGGGGCATTGGTCCCTCTCGCTAAGTTAAATTTCATTATAAGAGCCCATCTGTATGAGAGGTAAAATTGTAAGGTACAACTGTGTATTTATAATAACAACTACCACAGACTTTTGATAAAAAGAGACGTGTCGATAAAAACGTCTGGAACTTGTAATTTATTAATTTTATCATAATAATCTTTGTGTTATTAATAAGAAAGATTTTAGAAAATTATTTATGTAGACGATATAAACCCGGAGATAATAGTGGGTAAAACCTTAAATTTGTTTACACTTGCGAGTTGCATCTAGCCTCTTTGGCTAGGTATCTACTTCTAAGGTGCCTTGCAAGACCACAAAAGAAGCACATAGTTATTGGGTCAGAGTCTGAGTTTTCTTAAAGTGTAAAGAAATGTTTCCAATGTGTTTTTCCTTCTAATTGCAGGTATCAAATGATGAAAGGAGAATATTCAGATTGAAAGTTATAATTTGCAAGTCTACAGTGGAATCATTCGCTAGACAGCAAAAGGTTTTTCCTTCAAGACCCAGCTTATTATAAAACTGAAAATAGGCAAATAAAAGTTAGCTCACAAACTCACACACTTGAGACTTTATTTCCTTGTGAAGAATGTGATAAACAATCACTAAGAAAGCATTACTTGAAACTTCATTCAAGAACTCATATTAGAGAAATACAGTTTCCTTGTGAAGTATGTGGAAAGATGTTCTTCAGAAAGCATTACTTGAAAACTCATGTCAGAAAATACACTGGCAAGACTCCATTGTCTTGTGAAGACTGAATTTCCTTGTGAAATCTGTGGCAAAGCTTTTTCAAAGATGTCTGACTTAACAATTCACATGAGGACTCATACCAGTGAGAAACCATTTGCTTGTGAAATCTGTGGCAAAGCTTTTTCTAAGAAGTATAAATTAACAAATCACATAAGAACTCATACAGGTGAAAAGCCATATGCTTGTGAAATCTGCGGCAAAGCTTTTTCTGAGAAGTCTCAATTAACAACTCACATGAGGACTCATACAGGTGAAAAGCCATTTGCTTGTGAAATCTGTGGCAAAGCTTTTTCTCAGAAGTCTCAATTAAGGATTCACATAAGGACTCATACAGGTGAGAAACCATTTGCTTGTGAAATCTGCGACAAAGCTTTTGCTCTGAAGTCTCAATTAATGATTCATATGAGGACTCATACAGGTGAAAAGCCATTTGCTTGTGAAATATGCGGCAAAGCTTTTTCTACGAAAAATAACTTAATAAATCACATAAAGACTCATACAGGTGAGAAACCATTTGGTTGTAAAATCTGCAGCAAAGCTTTTTCTGAGAAGTCTGGTATAAGGATTCACATGAGGACCCATACAGGTGAAAAGCCATTTGCTTGTGAAATCTGTAGCAAACCTTTTGCTGAGAAGTCTCAATTAAGGGTTCACATGAGGACACATACAGGTGAAAAACCATTTGCTTGTGAAACCTGTGGCAAAGCTTTCTCTCAGAAGGATAGCTTAACAAATCATATAAAGACACATACAGGTGAGAAACCATTTGCTTGTGAAATCTGCGGCAAATCTTTTTCTCAGAAGTCTCAATTAAGGATTCACATAAGGACTCATACAGGTGAGAAACCATTTGCTTGTGAAATTTGCGGCAAAGCTTTTTCTGAGAAGTCTCAATCAACAAATCACATGAGAACTCATACAGGTGAAAAGCCATTTGCTTGTGAAATCTGCGGCAAAGCTTTTTCTGAGAAGTCTCAATTAACAACTCACATGAGGACTCATACAGGTGAAAAGCCATTTGCTTGTGAAATCTGTGGCAAAGCTTTCTCTCAGAAGTATAACTTAATAAATCACATAAAGACTCATACTGGTGAAAAGCCATTTGGTTGTGAAATTTGTGGTAAAGCTTTTGCTAAGAAGTGTGCCTTACAAATGCACATAAAAACTCATACATGTTAGTAGATATTTGCTTTTTAAATCTGTGGCTAATATTTTTCTCTGAAGACCGAGTTAACAAAACACCTTAGAATTCATACTTGAGAGACTCCATTTTCTCATGAAATGTGTGGTAAGGTACTCTCTCAGACAATTAGCCTTGAATAATATTTTAAACTTAACAAGGGATAATCCTTTTTAATGCAAGGTGTGTGACAAAGCTTTTTCACCGAAAGATAATTTGCCCTGTCATATACTCATACTGGAGAGAAACCCTTTGTCTGTGAATTGTATGATAAAACATTTTGTTCAATAAATGAATTATAGCATCACATGAGAATTCACACTGGAGAAACATCTTTCTCTTGTAAAGTATGTAATTGAACCCTTCTGCACAATAGCAGACTGTTTGTACACATGAGAACTCATACTGGAAAGACTCCATTGTCTTATGAAATCTTGGGCAAAGACTTTCCTCAAAAGGACTGCTTGACAATGAATATGAAAATAAAAACATGTGAGGTGTGTGGCAAAGCCTTTTCCATGTAAAGATGATTTGTGGGGTCATATTTATACTTGTACTCGAGAGATACCCTTTGACTTTGAAGTGTATGTCACAACATTTTGTTAGAAAAGTGTCATGTGAAAGTTCATACAGGAGAAACTTCCTTCTGTTTTAAACTATGTAATTGAGCTTTTTCTGACAGAATTGAACTGCTGGTACACATGAGAACTCATACTGGAGAGACGCCATTTTCCTGCTTGAAAATTCATATGAAAACAAACACTGGAGAGGCTCCAGTTTCTTGGAAAATATAAGCTAAGGAAACACTGGGAATATCTTTTTTTCAGCTATGGAAGGCCCTAACAGCTGTTGGCTTTTGCTCAAGCCAACTGGAAATAATACTAGAACTTGATAATGATGGCGGATGTTGAAGATGAACAATTTCAATAATAAATCTTTCTAAATATGTAATAAATTCTTTCACTTAGCTTTTTTTCCAGTTTGATTTCATTTGTAGAACTGATGAAAATTGAAATCAGCACAAAGACTTCTAATGACCATATCTATATGTTGGTGCCTTGCTTTGGATTAGTGATTAGCATAGTCTTGCAGACAACTATTGCTATTTTTAAAATGTGACTGATGGACATGTTGCTTATTACAATGTAGATTTAGTATTTATTAAAATAAACCTTGAATAAATGGTACTCATGTCTTGAATAAAGGTTTTAATAAGAACATTTAGGTTTTGAATAAAGGTCCATACATTTTGAATGAAGGTATTTGAATAACTCTTTGATACTGTGGTTATACTTGAACACTCTTATTAGGTAGTCCAAACAGTCAGTTATTGGGGCGAAAATGTCGCAGTAACGCTAATTTTCCCCTGTTTCTCAAGTTTTCATTCTCCATAATGTTGACTAATACAAAACTGTTATGCATGCCATAATAAAGAATGTCCAATTCTGAATCTGTCTTATTTGTCACCATTTGACTTAAAAGCAATTTTACAGCGAAATTACAATTTAATGTGTTTACTGTGGTCGAAAAAAAAGGTGTCTATAAATAAATGATTGCTGACACCGCCTCTTTCTATGTATGTCTTTGTAACCAATATCACCTAGTAGAAAAATAAATGTTCTTCGGTTTTGTATAAAATTTAAGCAAGTACACAATGTCTACATATTTAAAAAAGGATGGCTTTTCAGTTTTATAGGGTGCTGAAAAGGCCATTTTTTGTAAGTGTTCAATTTGTCGCGAGTCCACAAATGAATGAATAATCATAATTAGTGAACTAATAGGAGTAGAGAGACAAATGAGGTATCAAAATGTTCAGAATAACAATACCTATAAGGGGAAACAGGCAACAGATGTATAAGATCTTCCTGTAAAACTCATTGGAGTACCTACTCTTATTCAGATTTGTAAATACCTTTATTTATAAAAAGTGATTTCATTGTAAAAAGAAATAATAATCAGGTGAGTATATTAACACAAAATTTGGAAATTGTTTTGTCTTCTTGATGTTTTATCACTTAGGCTTTGAATGAAGGTACTTATGTTTTGAATGAAAGGATTTATGTTCTGAATAAAGGTCCATATATTTTGAATAAAAATATTTAGGCTTTTGTTGAAAGTACTTGTTTTAAATAAAGATCCATATATTTTGAATAGAAGCACATAGGCATTGAATGAATAATGGTCTATATTTTCTAAACAAAAATACTATGTTTTGAATAAGATCCATATATTTCAAATAAATGTACTTATGTTTTGAATAAAACCCATAAGTGGCCTCAAATACCAATTACAGATAAGAGAGTGAAACGCACAACCAGGTCAGTTTTTTTTATTTGCTTCTGACCTACAGCTGGCAAGCTTTCGGCCAGGGTTGCCAGATTGCATTGAATGGTCTATATATAAATATGTTTTTTTTTAAAGCCAAATTTCACAAATCTGGCTTTTTTTCAACCATGTTTGCTCCATAATTTCAGTTTGGCTATTTTTCACTTGGATGGCTTTAAAATATCAGTTGTTTTTTTAATTGGTAAATCATAAAATATATAAAACAAAATCATTGCTCACTTAGAATATAGAGAGAGATACTAAAATTAGCTTCACCTCAACATTTGTATAGCCTATCTCTGACCCACATTGAATAAATGTTAATGTTAGCAATGTACACACATCTTTTGAAAAATATCCAACACCCTATGTTAAAAATATTGTTTTTAAGTTTTTGCTGGAAAGGAAAAAGAGCAAACTTTTGTCAGAGAAAAAAGAAAAGAATAACAGATTTTTATTAATTACAGTCAATGTTTATATTTTATCCGCAAAACAAACAATCCGACGCCATGTTTTTTTTAATGAAATCAGCAAAAAGTGACTAGAAATAAAGTGTTTTCCCCCCGAAAGAAGAAATCAGTGAAAATATTTAGTTTCATGATTTAACTAAACGGTGCCAAACAAAAACCACTTTCTGCGTAAAACACTGAACCGTCAGTGGAGGTAAAACTCTATTTTGTATCTGTTTTTTTCAATTCACCTTTCCACTTCCACATGAAAACTCAATGAATTTATAATGATATGATGATTACTTTAATATAATTTATTTATTTTTTTGTTTTTGTTAATTGAATGCTATTTGTATGTATGGAGACCCAGTTAAGTTCACTCAGTCCCCCTGCCACTTATTTTTGTTTAACTAATTGTGTCATTCAATCACAACTCTTGGTACAGCCCTTATAAAGTCCTTCAAGGGTTTATTCCTGTTATGCTTTCTTGAAAGTGTCATTCTAGGCACAACTCTTGGTACAGCCCTTATAAAGTCCTTCAAGGGTTTATTACTGTTATGCCTTGAAAGAGTCATTCTAAGCACAACTCTTGGTACAGCCCTTATAAAGTCCTTCAAGGGTTTATTACTGTTATGCTTTCTTCAACTGAAGGTTTTTAAAAAACTTCAATTAAACATTTATACAAAATATTTCATTTTATTACTTCTGACCAAAAGTAAAAAATAAAGTATTGAAGATTAAGTTTTCTTTCCGTTGTGACAAGAGTTCCAGAATGAAGTTTGTGAAAGAAACTCTCCCTTTTTTGTGATTACCAATAAACAAAAACTCGGTTTTACTCTTTTAAATGGTATAAGAATTTATAGGATTGAGCTGACACATTGCTGGTAACTATAGCCCTGTTAAGAGCCATATTTTACACTCACCCTAACCCTAAAACCACTCAACACTCTTGACCTAGCTGTCAGGCAGGACTAATTTCAACAAACCTGCAACCCCACTGACCTTTGAACCGTGTTGACCAAAAAGTACCCCATCTGTTAAAAACAGTATTGTTTTTTAAGCAAAAAGTAGAGAATTTCTTTTGCAGTTCATTTGTGTAATGATGAAAAAGTAGGACAGAGTATGACAATGAAGAATATATTAGAAAAAAAACATAAAAAGAATTAAATATAGATATATAGTTGAATTTAAATATAGGATTGGATGAAATTTATATTTGATATTAAATCGTGATAGGCTAAGCAGATCAATCTTAAGTTTTTAGTAAAATTATTCCAATCAGAAATGCATTTTTGTGGATCGAATTTAATCTATATCTAGTTATGCAAGACGGAACATAGAGGCATCCCAGTTTGGAGCCTTTTGTACTTTAATGATTGAATTTCTTTTGTTCATCGAAAATACTGTTGTAGACAAAGTGGGGATAGCTTATTTAATGAGTCATGTACAACGCAAGTAAACAATTTTGCAATACCATTTGATTTTCAAATTCTACGTTAATGAAAATCTGTTTTTAAGTTTTTTTTTCTGATAGTGCTGAATATGGAGGCTGGTTTGCTGGCGTCCGGAAGGTTTTGTGGAGGGGAGGGAAAGAAGCCAATCTATTGGTGAGAATCGGGTCTTCTGTGTGGAAGGTTTTGTGGAGGGGAGGGAAAGAAGCCGATCTATTGGTGAGAATCAGGTCTTCTGTGTGGAAGGTTTTGTGGAGGGGAGGGAAAGAAGCCAATCTATTGGTGAGAATCAGGTCTTCTGTGTGGAAGGTTTTGTGGACGCCAGATTGATGCGTGAGATTTCTCCACAGTACAGGTTTTCAAAAAGTGGGTTAAAAATGACTCCATTTAAATACAATCAATGGCAGAAAAAGGAAACAGCAATGAAAGACAAACGAAAGAGAGAATCCTTGAAAGAGACAAACATTTCTTTATTCAAACAAGGGTGTAAATTTGGTTAAATGTTTATGTGTGTGATCACGTGACAGGCACTAATTTTGAATCAGCCTCTTTTCTCCCCAGACCGGCATAATGGGAAGACGTGTCCGAATTTTGCTCCACAGAAAATATGTTTAAAGGTGGGTGAGAAAAATCAAAGAGGTAGTTCACATCAAAATGTTGACTAAATATAAGAACTAATTATGTTTCATGAATCGTTTGTGCTAGAATTAATAGTTTAGTTATTGTTTATTGTAAATGAATTTGTCGGCTTTCGTATTGTTGATTGATTGATTCGCAGCTTATTGTTTTTTACCGGCCCTTGGTCAACTCCGCAGGCGGTTTCGGGCCTCGTTGTCAAAAAAAAAAGGCACACTTTTTGCCCGCCAAGAATGTAAAAAGAAGGGGGCAATGGAATTTGCTATAAATTCGAAGACTCCCCTTCCTTCACCAGTTCCAGAAAAGGTTTGTTACCGATCGGATCTTTCGCTGGACACAAGCGTTAGCCGTTGTAATTCTGGGCTCACATTTAAAAAATACATTTCACACACTTACACACCAAGCCCTACACTTCTAAAACCACCTTTGAAAATACTTTCAAACTGTGACTTCTCTCAAGAAGTACAGAACTTTAAATCAGTGTCTTCCTCCGAGAAGTAAAATTTATACACACCTCCAAGCGAGCGAAGACCTGATAAAACCAATAATAGGCGGACACCTCGCTGCATAAAAAAGAAGTATTTTATGCAACCCCTACCTCGTGATCATCAATTGAAGAAAAAAGGTAAGTTGCTTCAATTAAATATACTTTGCGGGAGCTGCACATTTCTTACTTAAAAAACAAGTAACAATTTTATTCCTGATATTCTTGCGTTCAAGAAAAACTAAGTAACAATATTTGTTTCAAAAATAATTTGGAGTATACTAAAAATTCCCAACATTATTTTTTTAGGTGCTTCTCAATGGTCGAATATCAACCAATGGGAAAATGTTCAATTTTAACCCCTTTAATATATCTAGGGGTAAGAAGGAAATTTGAGGAAAAAGGGATGGTGATAATATTTCTAATACATTCCCATTAAAGAGAAACCAATAAAGCATTTATTGCATATTGGTATTAAATCGGAAAAAAAGTTTATTTCAAAAAAAGACTATAGATAGATTAATGTTCAATTGACATATAATCAGATTTACGACAAATGAAATCTGTTAGGAAGGGAAAACTTACTGTGTCATCCTTAGTGGTTTGATACACAATTAAAGCTAGTAAGAGATATTTGAACTTAAGATTCGATTCGAATTGTTTATTAACAAGTAGAATTTTAATTAGACATCCTTAATTCCTTTTCATCATATAAGACGAGAGGACAGCTTTTGACTTAATTGAAAGGTGATGTATTAAATCCAGTGTTATCCACAGGTAGATTTGTTAACAAAAATTAATTTGATTCCAGCTATTCCATCTATGCTATAAAGGGTTTAATTATATTTCATATACTGGTAAGTGCAATTTATATGTATTAGATAAAATGATAAGTGTATTCCGGGCCATTCATCCGGATAGGATCTTTTAAATATTTTGCACCGTAAGGTACAGGTTTGTGGTAATTTTGCTCTGCACCAATATGCAGTCTCAAAATGGTTCGCATCAATGATGGGTTTTCATTGACTTGAAAGAATGGACTCCTTCTGTGTAGTCAGCCAGACAGGAGTAAATATAAAAATCACAACAATGCATGTGGCTGTAATTCAGCTCAAAGGGTGGACTCTTTCCGTTGAAGTCAGCCAGACAAGAGTAAGTATAAAAATGCAACAATGCATGTGGGTATA
>VCCN01003376.1:5742118-5763730 GCA_006491835.1 Architeuthis dux
ATAATTTGCTACTATGTGTTCCTTATTTTTTCGAAAAATGCTACAAATAGTTAGCTTTAAGATTACAAAAAGAGTACATAAACCAATCATCCCCTTCAATTACTTTTGGCTAGTTCATAGGTGTATAATAGACCTATCCCGAGTCTCGATTTCAATTTGATAAAACAAAGGAAAACCTTAACCTCTGGTTATCTTTGATTCCCAATGCGCATCGTTGTTTTAGAAATACACGATTTATCTTTGACCACAGTAATGTCGATTTCGTTTACGTTGGTCTCATTTTCACAAAGATACTCGGGAAAGGTCTATTTCCATAACCGAGTCTTATTTGAATAGGAATGGGTACTTGAATGGAGCAGGAAACATTAACCAGCGTGAATGGAGATAATGAAGATGAGTACCTATTAACTTCCTCTACTTGCAAATCAAAATTTACAACACTTCATTCGAATCGAAATGTCTTTGCTCGAGTGAATTGCACGGAGAAAATAAAAATAAAAGAAATTGCTGTAAATGAACATAAAAAACTCAGTTATAATTTTTCAGTCAATATGATTAATAAAAGAAAACGTCTGTGGATGACTTGAAAAATACATTGATTTCTTACAGTGACATATCTTGATATTTTCAAAAGTTCCTTAAACAGCCTTTTATTCATAATTATCTTCATTAATTAGATATCTGAATATCATCATATATCCAGGGTTGCCAATTTAGCGCGTTTCGCGCTAGATTTAGCGCGTTTTATTTTTGGCAGTGCAAAAAGCTTAAATTAGCGCGTTTTAACCTAAAACATTTTGGCCGTTTTTGACCATTTTTAGCGTCTTTTTGGTGGTTTGGCCATCTATAGTGGTCTTCGGTAATGAAGGTTGGGGACCACTGTTTAGAACATTTTATTTTAGTGTGAAAAAGTATACAATTTGTATATACAAGCACACATCATAACAATTATATTTACACAATATCTATAACCTTTGAGATGGTGTAATAAACATTCTATTCCAAAGTCCTACTACTCTATTGCTAAAAAAGAATTTTCTGGTATTCAATCTACTTCTATTTGCTTCTACCGTATATATATGACATTGGCCTCTCAGTCCCTTGTACCCCCTTCTTATAAAAATTACATCAGGGTTTACTACTTCTAAACCACGCATAATCTTGAACATTTCTATTAAGTCTCCCAGATCTCTCCTATTTTCTAACGATGTTAATCCTAACATTTTTAGCCTATCCTCATAACTCGTACTTTTTAATTCCAGTACTAACTTAGTTGCACGTCTCTGGACTACTTTTTCTAAAAGATTTTTTTTATCTCTCTCCAAGTACGGTGACCAGGTCTGTGCACAGTACTCTAGGTGTGGACGGACATAAGTCTGATATAGTATAAGGAACGAGTCCTTGTTGTTGACCGGGGTTTCCCAACCTGGGCGATATCGCCCACCGGTGGGCGATTTCAACTGTTGGGTGGGCGATGAGCAACTGAACAGAAAATGGTGGGCGATGGGAAATTTTGGTGGGCGATATAGAATTTTGAGTATTAAGAAGGTATTTCAACATATGCCCCCCCCCCCAAATATTCAAAGGAGATTTGCAAAGAACCTGTATTTAAAAAGTCAGCGTTATTTGTTACCACATCATAAAAAGTCAGCTTACGAACCAGTAACAAACTTTTACCAAACAGTTTTGGTATGCTTTTGAATATGTACTATACAAGTGGGTGGTGGAAAGATTTTCCATGTGAAAGTGGGCGATGACGCAAAAAGGTTGGGAACCCCTATTCTAGACTGACCGTCTTGCAATAATTTTTATACTTGACACTTCCTGACATTGCCTGACACTTTCCTAACGCACGTTAACGAAATATTCCAATAGAAATATGTATACCCGACACTTTCCTGACACACGTTCTGACGTTAACGAACTATTCCGATCACAAGACACTTTCCTGACACACGTTAAAACCTTACAATAACACTACACTACAGGCATTACAGAGGCAGTTACATTTTGTTCGTATTGTTATGAAAAGCAATTTTATTTAAATAAACATGTTTAGTTATGAAGTGGAAACAAAGCTATATTCCTTGAAAAATAGGGGTTAAAAAGAGAAGAGAGAAGAAAGATTGGATAACATTTTTAATATAAAAATTATTCATGTAATTTTTATAAATCCTGATATATTTGTGTTTGAAAACTAGCCGCACACGAAAAGAAAACGGTCAACCGTAAGCCATTGTAGTATTAAAATTCAATTTAGAGCCCAAAACACATTTTAAAAGTTAAATTTTCTTAATTTAAAAAAAAAAGAAGAAATAATGAACCGATTTCAATAAAATTTTGATTATTTATTCATTTATTATTGAAGTTTATTATGGAAAGGTTATTTTGTAAATAAAACTTATAGACTTTTTTTTATTCAAGCTTTCAACATATTCAACTTCAAGTAATAATTTTATGAAATCTCATCTGTCGGAGAAGAAATGTTCACATTTTAAAAAGATCGGTCCCTGACGAAATTTAATCAATTTAATTTATTTTCGAAAATACTCACTACAAAAAAAAAAAATTCAGCCCCTGCGTATTTTTAAAAGAATTTTATATTATTTTTCAACGACAAAATAAATCTATGGAAGCCCATAATTTTTTCATATAAAGAAAGACCTGATAAAAGTATCTCCCTTGGGCTCAGTGCGCCAGTTTCGCGCTAGATTCAGCGCGTTTGCGCTTAAACATTTTCGGCCATTTTCTGGCTATTTTAAACCATTTTCAGTGTCTTTTTGGTGTTTTTTAAAAGAAATTAGCGCTTTTTAGATGTCAAGTTGACGCGAAAATATTTTTTTAGTTGGAAACTCTTCTTGGGCTTTCTTTTATATGCAAAGACTTTATATACGACTCTTTGTCCATCTCTATAATCCTATTTATAAAGAGAAAGAAAACAGAGAATTGTTGTGTTTTAAAATAAGATAAACGTATCAATTATTTAATCTGAGTAGCTTGTTAAATAAGACACGTTCAGTTTTCCCGGTGCGGTGATCTTGACATAGGCTGTCAGTTCGTGTTGACATTGTTTTGATTGATCTTTATATTCATATAACTTTACATATAACTTTATCTTTATTAACTGTTAACTTGTATTAGAAATATTATTATGTCTCCCTTTCCACAAATTTCCTTCCTACCCCAAAATAATGGGGGTTAAAATTGAACACTTTGCCATTGGTTGAAATTCAACCAATGAGAAGCACCTAAAAAGAAAAGGGCCGCGCACTTCAAATGCCCTTCCTACTCTCTTCGGATTCAACAGCCTTGCTAAAAAAGGGCTTCCCCTTTTGGGACTGAACTGCTGCTAGACAGCGGCTAGCAGTAACTTTCTATCAAGAACCTTTTTTCCCTGCCAGACCTGGGCCCCTTTTGGGCTAAGCAGTCAGCAGGCAGTGACCCCGAGACCAACGCTCTCTCAAGAACTCGAACAGACAACTATTTTTTTTACTGACAGAGCCCGCCAACTATGGACACTTACAATACAAATTGGTTTTGTAAGTCATGTTGGTTCTAGGCAGATGGGAAAATATACCCAACAACAAAACTCTTCACTTTAAGACTTTCCTTCACCACATGGCGCTCAGAACTCAACAGCACAATCAACTGTCAGTTACATAGCAAGCCTATCTTCGTCGAAGAAGCAACGCATTCCCCCGCAATGAACATTTGTTAGCCGGAGCTAGCCATGCCACTGTGAGTCTTTTCTCCACGCGAAATCCCCACCTTTTTCGCAACCATCCCTTCCCTCTACATCTATTATCTCTCATTTTCTCTTCTATTATGTCTTATTAAAGATCGGATTATATCGAACCAAAAAGCCTGTTGCATTGTTGTTTTTTCTCTCATACTTTGAGTCAGCACGATCCTGCTCGCGTTAAAAAATTGCCCTTGCGAAGAAGGCTGGTCCTTCTTCCCATCTGTACAGTATTTAGAAAAAAGTATTCGATTTGTTTCCCTTTACATTTTGCGAAAAAGCGGTAGGGACCATTGCTCAATGAGAGAATGCACGATGTTTTTTTTGGTTGGGGGTAAGTTCTATTTTTTATCGTAGAAATAACTACTTTCCTTTTCCGTGTGGACAGCTCTTTCATTTATATTTTGGACAGCAAAACCTTTATTACATTGATGTTCGACTGACGTTGAGTGAAATTAGTCAACCCCACACAGATAATTTCTCGTTAAATTATTTATCGTATAATGTTTCTGTGTAGAGAGCTCTTTCAATTTATACTTTTGGGTATCAAACCATGTGTTACAAGATGATATTCGACTGACGTTAAGTGAAAAAGCAACCTCGCGCGGACGATTTCCTGTTTAAATAATTCAACATCTATATTTTCTCTGTAGAATACAGTTCAATTATACTTTTGAATATTCGTAAACATGATGTTCGATCGACGTTGATTGAAAAAAGTTATCTACGAGGAATTGCCTTTCTTTTAAAAATGATATCTATTTTTTATCCCTACGTAAAAACTCTGTATTTCTTTGTAAATGTCTAAAATTATTCAGCCTAGCAGAAGTAGTTTGCTTAACATCCCGCATTCGTCTAAAATAATAATGATTTTGTAATGCCTAAGAAATACGGTTTTGTTTTCTACTCTTTTAAAATCTGTTTGTAATAATATTCTTTATGTTACTATCTTTATTTCAATGTAATCCCGACCGCGGAAAAATAGGTGAAGGGAAAAAGTCAAAAGCATTACTCCCTTCTCCCACCTATCTAAATATAGCTATGAAAAAATAGTAGCCGTGGTCATTCACCAAAATTTCATAAGGGGACAGTTCTTCTCACTCTTTTTCGCTACTGCTGATCCTTTTGATACAGGATGTGCTTGCATTTTTATCAAGTAGCGATTTTAAGATAACTTGGTACCTTGTTTTGAAAATTGGCAAAGATGCCATGTTAAGTTCCTGGACGTACATGGCAAATTGTTTATTTCCGAAATGACGGAATTTTGTTTAAATTTACCGCCTAATCATGCGGTTGGCTCTAATTCTGAAACTACTGCTGCTTTCCTGCTAATCTTAGTCTATGTCAAATCCTTTGCTGGAAAAAAATCCCACGTGGCGAACTATTTCTTTTCAAATTCCAAGATGGCGTAGATTTCGCGCCTAAAATCTTGTGTGGATTTATAACCGGAAATATGTAGAATTGTTTGATTAGTTACGTTACATTAAAACAAGAATATGTTATTCGTGACCTGTCTTATAACAAAAAATATTTTTTTAAATGAAAAATATTAAAATTCCTATAATCCGACTTTTGATTTTGCTAAGACCTTTTCAATTCAAAAATAAATTTGAATTATACCCTCAATTTCTATCTATTGCAATGTTTGTTCTTTAAAAAATAATACTTCTGATTCAGGTTCGAATTCTAGAATACATCCTTGCAAAATAAGTAAGAGCTTTACTACAATTTTACACCCAAATTACATGTTATTTTGAAATAAATATAACACTATGCACATTACAATTTAATATGTGATTTTCTAATTAAAAAGGAACAAAATACATGATAGATATTTTACAATTTAATTAATTTTAAAATTTCCCTTTTATCAAATACACCCATTTACTACAATACGGCACATCGAATTTCAGACACACTCTTTATATTTGATCGACTTCTGTTGCATTTTCTGGCCCAAATCGGATCTAAAATCCCGACAGGTGCACACATGTTACAGTGCACTCAACTGTGGATGGATTTGAAATGTGTTGGTCTGCGCAGATTCGGTTAGATTCCACTCTGTTTGTAAATGACTTCGAAGTATGCCGGTGATGTCTTTAGACTTAATGCAATTTAAAAATTTCTATCTGGTTTAATATAACTCGAATGGATCCCCCTTTGTTAAGTCAACGTATGAATACACGTTGATGCGATTCAATTTTTTTTTACAGAACCACGCCAAGCAGGGTGCGGACCATTTACACGACTCGTTAATTTGGAAACATCGAAGCGGTCAGTCCGGACAGTAACCGGGTGCATTTTTATTATGTTTTACTCTGTCCGGATGATTACACGGTAAGAGTCCATCTTTTGAGGTCAATTAGACCCACATGCATTTTTATGTTTTACTCTTGTCCGGCTGACTACAACGGCAGGAGTCCATTTTTTTTCAAGTCAGTGAAAACCCATCATTGATGCGAACCATTTAGAGACAGCATATTGGTGCAGAGCAAGATTACCATAAACCTTTGCCTTACGGTGCAACATTTTTAAAGCTCCTATCCGGATGAATGGCCCCTAATACACTTATCATTTTATCTAATACTTATAAATTACACTTACCGGCATACATGGAATATAATTAAACCCTTTATAGCACAAATGGAATAGCTGGAATCAAGTAAATTGTTGTTAACAAACCTACCTGTGGATAACACCGGATTTAATACATCACCTTTCAATTAAATCAAAAGCTCTGTCCTCTCATCTTATACGATGTAAAGGAATGTAAGGATGTCTAATTAAAATTCTACTTGCTAATAAACAATTCATCGAATCTTAAGTTCAAATATCTCTTCTTGTACTAGCTTTAATTATGTATCAAACCACTAAGGATGACACAGTAAATCTGATTATATGTTAATTGAACATCGATCTATCTGTAGTCTTTTGTGAAATAAGAATAGGAAACGTTTCTTCCGATTTAAAACCAATAAATGCTTTATTGATTTCTCTTTGATGGGAATGTATTAGAAATATTATTATGTCTCCCTTTCCACAAATTTCCTTCCTACCCCAAAATAATAGTAATAATAATAATAATAATAATAAAATTAAAAAAATAAAACAAATCAGCTTAGCCAATATATATATTTCATGTTCCGTGTAGCACCCAGTTGTTGGACTTCTTCACACATACATTTCTTCATGGCTACTACTAGATTCTCCTCCGCCTGTAACTGTTGAGGGATAGCTTACTTCCTTTGACATTCTTGTAGAGATGGGATAGTATCACTTCATTTAGTCCTATTTGTAGTATTTTTGTGACCCTTTTCAAAGATTCCTCAAGCCTCATCTCTTTTTCTTTTTGGCTTTTTTTAGCCCCGCCTACTTTTTTTCCTTTTCCTATCCATGGTAATTGAGTTTTGACTCTTTATTTTTTATTCTTCAATTTAAGTTTTTGAATTAAGGTTTTATTCTAAAATTTTGGGTCTATTTTTAATTTTTTTAAAATTAAGGTTTTAGTCGAAAGTGTTGAGTATGCCTACACATCGAAATTAACTCTAGTTCAGCAGATTTTTCCTATCTTTAAACTTTAAATCTTTTTAGTTTTTCCTCCAGGCATAGATAGCACCTGTCTTTAAAGCTGTTTGGGGGTCTCGAGTTACTAATTAATGACCAATTCACTACCGGGTTTAATCCTGACTTCTTTTGCTCCCAATAATATTTAGATAATGCTGTGCTATTTTTTAGATGTGGTTGTAGGAATGATCTCTGGTGATTGTAAAATCTTGACTTCCAATTGTTTTTTTCGAAATACCTACATAAAATTTTATATTTTTTGGTTGCTCTTTTGTAGCTATCCTTGCTAAGTATATGTTGTTCTCTGTTGTGCATTTGTTTGCCAGCGAGTATGAATCTTTCTTTTTGCAGTTGCACTCTGGGTGTGATTTACTGGTTTTAATTTTCTTGTTATTTTCTCTATCGTATGAGTTTATTACTTGCCCTCCCCTGTGTTCTGGATGGGTGTTGGGATTTCAGGAATTTTCATTCCATTTCTTCGATCTTCATCTTCAACTCTCTTGTCCGTAGGGGTCGTTGGGGGGAAGGCGTTGGTACAGGTTTCTCGATTTTATTATTGAACTGCTATGTGTAATTCATTGTTCCACCCACTTATATATATATAAAACAAAACTACTAAAAATTAAGACGAGGGTAAATAGCAGTTAAAAATTATTAAAAATGTTTTACAATACTTGATTTAATAAAAAAATAAAATAAAAGAATCGTTTTTTACTAAAGCTTAAACAGTCATTGCCGTACCGGCTTTGTACGAAAGTAAAAAAGATGTTAGCTTCTTTAGATGTGATCGGTCAAATCAGTCCTTATGATGCAATCCATTTTAGACGGTTAATATATATGCATATTTTAATGGCAATTTTATTTCTTGTGTTTATGTAGCAAAAAGTTTATTCTGTTGTATTTAGTTTGATTTATTAAAATCATTTTCATATTTTTTATTTCAGATAACAAGAGTTCTTGTCATCTATTAAGTAAGAATTCTCAGACTGGCACATTTGGAACAACAGATTCACCCTTGAAGATTCTCAATTTGAATTTTGCAAATATGAAATTTTCATGTGGTGTTTGTAGAAAATCGTTTGATGAAAGATTACTTTTAACCGATCATCTGAAAACACATTCCAATATTGTACAGTGCAAAGTGTGTGACAAACCTTTCTCTCATAATGCTACCTTGAAAGCCCATATGAGAACACACACTGGAAAAACCATATTCCAATGAGAAGTGTGTAATAAATGTTTTACACATAAATCTGACTTCAAAAAACACACACTGGAGAGACACCCTTTCAGTGTGAAGTGTGTGGTAGAGCATTCTCTATAAAATCCTCCTAAACTTAATGCCAAATGCTGCGCAAGTGAAAGATGACATTATCAACATGCTCTTTCATGATGGCTCCAAGATTATCAGTGGCAGGGGAGGATCTGTGTGGTATTCCAAGGGTCTTCTGGAAGATCCTCAGAATTTTTCCGAAAACTTTTTATTTATACTGTTTTCTGAGCGTCTTCCGAGTTTTAAATCTTTTCATCTCAACCCATAACAATCTTCAAGACCCTCTGAATATTTCAAAATTTTTTTATTTATAGTTTTCTGAGCGTCTTCCGAGTTTAAATCTTTTCGTCTGAACACATGACAACCTTTAAGACCTAAGAAATTTTTTTTATTTATCTTAATTTCAGTAGCTGATATATCCCTGAAACGCAATTTGAGCCAATCTTGGATATATAATCTTCAAAATTTTCTGGGGAAGCATGCCCCCCCACCTCCCTAAAAACCACACCACATATTTTGGAAGACGGTCAGCTAAACAAGCTGGATCCACCCCTAAGTGGGATTGAGATGAGGTGAATTTCCTAATCGCCTGCAAAATCTATTGGGCAGGGGGATCTAGAATTTCCAACCTGTGCATGGCTCTGAATGCGATCAGTTTCTTCACAAATGAGTCAGTCATCAAAATACATGGTGTTCACAACTCACTTCGAAAATCTTAGAAGACTATGTGTACCATTTTCAGTCCTATTAAGAATAGAATGCTCCTTTATAATGTTATTTATTTCAATAATTGTATAATAGAGGTTTTGCCACAAAAATACAAAATCATAGTTTCATTAACCCTCCCTATAGCACATTAACTTGACACCTGAAATAAAAGTTTTGGCAAAGTAGGACATCTTAAAAGTAAAAAATGTATTGCATCATAAAGACTGATTTGACCGATCACCGGTAATGAAGCTAACATTTTTTTTACTTTCATACTAAGCTGGCACAATAATGACTGTTTGAGTTTTAGTAAAAACAATTATTTTTTATTCTTAAATCAAGTATTGTAAACCATTTAAAAAAAACTTTTGACTGCTACTTACACTCATCCTAATTTTTAGTAGTTTTTAAAAAAATCACAATCTGTAAACAATAAAACTACCATGCCGGCCTTCGGAAATTGTGATTAAACAAACAGAAAATTAGGATGAATGTAAATAGTAGTCAAAATTAATAAAATGGTTTATAATACTTGATTTTTACTAAAACTCAAACAGCTGTGCCAAAAAAATGCATAGAACCCCCCCCCCCGTATTACACCAAATTCCCAGGATTTATGACTAAAACAGCCTTGTTAGCATTCATTTTCTTGTTCTCCATGTAATTACCATTCTATTGATGCAAACCATGCTTGGTTAGCAATTTGGTACCATTAAAACCTGTATCTCATGGACTAATATGTTTGTTGTATGGATGCGAAGGAATCCGACAGAATGGTGGTTATGGTGAGACAAAGTGGAAAAGAAAGAATGAGAACATTGTGTTACATCTCAAACACAAATCTTTATGCATTTTGTCGCAGCGAGCAACATCCTCAGAAGAAATTTGAACATAGCAGAGTCGTGCGATCATCCATGTGGTGTGATGTGAATGAAACAAGACGTTTTGCGTATTATATGCCAGGTGACCTGGTTTGTTAAATGGGGATGCTATGTGGATATTTCACTAGCGTGGTTATTCCTAACATCCCTCCATTATCTATTTCTGACTTGCTCCTATTTCCAGTGGACTACTACACCCGTATTCTAGTTTATACATATGTACCTACACATTCTTTATGGCTTTTTACTACTTGTTCCTGTTGGCTAGATTCTTTTATTTGTAGGGGTAATTTTTTATCCTTAAAATTATTCCGTTATGATTTTTTCCCCATAAATTGTTCAGTCGGTTTTAGTCTATACATTTGTGTCTACACATCGAAATTAATTATTTTCTCTGATTTAGCAGGTTTGTCTTGTCTCTGAATTAAAAGATTTAGTTTCTTCTCTAGGCATAAGCATCTATCCTTAAAGCTATTTGGGGGTCTTGAATTACTATAGCTCAGTGGTAAAAGCAGAGCCTGCGTATAAGGCTGCTTCCAAGGTGGATGCGGGTGTGATCCCTGCACGAGGCTCATTTCTTTATTTACACAATTTAGGCCGCTCGTTTTGCTACCGAGTCAAATCAGGGCCGAGCAAATATATGTTCCTAATAAAAAAAATGTTAGATATAAAATTATCCATTCATTCTGAACACTTCATTATATATATATATATATATATATTAATTTGATGCAATAGTTTCCAGCACTATTTGTAAAATCTTCTTTATATAAATTCATAGAATCATTAGTCCATCATCAAATTATTTCTCTGGCTTTCTAGGATCTTATGCAACCTTTTAGGTAAATTGTGAATTCCGTCATATTAGGTTGAGGCAAAAGCGTGTGAAAACAGTGGGTGGATTCTTGCTGATGAGTTGGGGCAATTAATGACAAAAAAATTCCTGTTTCTGTCCTTCAAAATTGGGTGGAGGAGGGGGCCTTTTAGTGGGGTCAGCTACTGAAATTATGTGTTGTCTAGAAGCCCCCCCTCGATCTGCCCATGGCTAAATTGGGGCATCTACTAGTTGGCCTTCATGGTCTAATAGGTAAGACACTGCCAAGGATAAGGGATGCGAGTTCAAATCTCACCAGAGGCTCATTTTTTAATACCAAAAACATATATTTGGGGGAGGGGTGCAAAAGAGTATATTTATAGCGAGAGCTGGTAGATTCACCAATAACAATTTACCAAGATGTACAATTTATTGAGATATACAAAGTCAAAATGAAATAAATTTCACAAAACAGACACTTGTTTTTATTTATGCTAAAAAAATTAATATACATAAAATTTAAGGGGTATCTTTGCAGTTTTAACAGATTTTCATCAGTTGATTTTTCATGTTATAGTTCAGCATCATTTCTATATTGAAATTTTTAATTTAATTTTAGATGAAGTATTGTCAATCATTATTTAATTTTTGACTACTATTTACTTTCATCTTAATTTTTTTTAAATCAAAAATTAAGATGAAGGTAAATTATTTATTGTTATGATGTGTGCTTTTATATGTAACTTGTATTTTTTTTAAATTTGGACTATAAACTATAATGTGAAAAAACAGCTGTTTAAACTGCGAGATACTCAATAAGTTTCAGGTGTAAGTTATATAGATGAAAGGTTTTAAAAATAAATTTCATAAATAAATATTTTTATTTATGCTAAAAGAGTTAAGATACATGAAATTTAAGTTTCAGATGTAAATTATAAATAAAGTTTTTTTTTAAAAAGCCGCAAGACCTAAAATTTTAGTTATAGATAATAATAAAGGTTTATTTCATAAACAATTTTATTTACAGTACACAAAAAAGTGATAAGATATTTGTTGTTTTTTTAAAAACATTTATCCATGAAATAAGCTTTTTAAATATATTCTATTTTTAAAAAATGCAACGACAAAGTTCCCAAACAAAAAAGTCTGTAGTTTTTTTACTAATGAATATTTCTTACACAAGTTTTCAACTTTTTTCTCGTCAGTAAATTCTTAACCGTTTTGTAATTTTAAAGATCTTTGTAAATTGTATACCTGGATAAATGTTGGTAATTTGCCACACCAGGCATTCCACCCACGATTTGTAGTGTAAGCAAGTACAAACCCACTATATGATCCAGTCTTTTTATATGGGAACATTAAGTTGGGATTACATAAAACAATTGTACTGCACCATTATTTAATTATTTGAACCCAGACCCATTTCTACTTGAAGGAACATTGTGGGTAGGCAAATTGACAGTCAAGTGACAGCACCAGGATGTTTATTAGATGTCACTTAGTACACTTCATGAGTTAAAATCAAATATATATCTGTGCAGATCAATTAAATTGTATGTGACACCGGTGTCACAGTGAGTTCTTATGGGTTAAGGTTCCAACTTTCAAAACCCTTGCCCTAGGTGAAAAGGCCTAATGATCCCCTCCCTAGCAGATGTCCATGCTGGGTCATGCTATGTTTTCCTGAAAAACCATGCAGGAGATGCGAAGAATAACTACACAAGGTCGTTCAATGGTGTTTCATTGCCAACTTAGAAACCTCACGAGGGTGTCTATTCACACATGCATAGTAAAGTCCTCTTTGATTGGTTGCCAAGTTACGGCCATGCAACCAGTACTTGAGATATTCAAAATGGCTGGATACTTTCCGGCAGACTAATATTTGATCTCAGTCGACCTTTAAAGCTTTAGAACCACGGAAGCCAAACTATATATTTCTTTTTGGGTACTCATTTGGTATCTCCCCACTTAAAAACTTGGTACCAGGTGACAAGTTATTTTGCTGATATCACACATTGACTCAGATAATATATAAAGCTCAAGAGATATGTCACTAAAACATCCCACCTGGATGCAAAAAGGGTCAAAACAACTCCAAGTGGTTAATATTTTAATGGCAAGTTTGGGTATGGTTTCACACCTCCCCAGTTAACATTTAAAAACACACCAGTACACACATTGGAGACAAATGCTATTCTGGTGAGGTATGTGGATCATTTTCAGTGAATTTTAAAAATAGAAATGCAAGCATGCACTGAAGAAAATATATCCAATGCTTGTGAAGGGTAGGTATGGATCAATATTTTAGTGAAGCAATTTCACAGATTTTAAATTTAAGAACACACACTGGGGAGAAATGCTTTAGTGAAATGTGTGGATCAGGATTTTTAAACATTTCAGTTTAGAAAACACACTGGAAAGAAACCCTTTACTTGGGAGGTCTGTGGGTCAGAATTCTCACAGATTCCCAATTAAAAGTACACATGCGGACACACACTGGTGAAACCCTTTGCTAGAGAGGTATGTGGTCAACATTTTCACAAATTCCCAATTAAAAATACACATGCGGACATACACTGGAGTGAAACCCTTTGCTTGGGAAGTCTGTGGGTCATTTTCACAGATTGCCAAATTGAAAACACACATGCGAATACTCACTGGAGAGTAACCCTTTTTGGGAGGTATGTGGGTCATTTTTACAGATTGACAAATTGAAAACACACACTGGAGAGAAGCCCTTTGCTTGGGAGGTATGTGGGTCAGCATTTTCAGATTTCACACGTGGACACACACTGAAGAGAAACCCTTTGCTTGGTAGGTCTGTGGGTCATTTTCACAGATTGCCAAATTGCAAACACACATGCGAACACACAGTGGAGTGAAACCCTTTGCTTGTGAGGTATGTGGTTCAACATTCTTACAGATTCCCAATTAAAAATACACATGCAGACACACACTAGAGTGAAACCCTTTGCTTTGGAGGTTTGTGGGTCATTTTCACAGATTGCCAAATTGAAAACACACATGCGAACATACACTGGAGGGAAACCCTTTGCTTGGGAGGTATGTGGGTCAGCATTTTCACAGATTCCCAATTAAAAATACACATGCGGACACACACTGGAGAGAAACCGTTTTCTTTGGCAGTCTGTAGGTCAGCATTTTTACAGATTTCCAAATTGAAAACACATATGTGGATACACAGTGGAAAAGCTATAATCTACAGTATGTGGATCAGTATTTTTAAATAGTTCACTTCTGAAAATACACATGCGAACATACATTGAAACCCTTTGCTTGGGAGGTATGTAGTCAGCATTTTCAGATTTCCAAATTGAAAACACACATACGAACACACACTGGAGGGTAACCCTTTGCTTGGGGGGCAGTGGGTCAACATTTTCAGACTTTCAATTAAAAACACATGCAGACACACACTGGAGAGAAACTATTCTAAAGTATGTGGATCAGTATTTTTAAGTAGTTCACTACTGAAAATACACATGCAAACACACATTGGAGAGAAACCCTTTGCTTGGGAGGTATGTGGGTCAGCATTTTCACAGATTCCCAATTAAAAATACACATGCAGACACACACTGGAGAGAAACTATATTTTAAATTAGGTGGATCAGTATTTTTATGTAGTTCACTTCTAAAAACACACACACTGGAGAGAAACGATTTGCTTGGAGTATGTGGATCAACATTTTCACAGATTTCAAAACCACACATTGGAGAGAAACCCTATCACGGTCAGAAAATAGAACGAGAAATATGTTGTATATAATTTCACATCTGTCAAAGACAACCTTGGTGGTCCTGAGCAAGCACAATTTGTTTTGCAACTTCATAATGTGCAATTAATTTTTTAAAAACCCTGATGAGCACAGCTGAATTGAAAGACTTCAAACCAAACTATAAACACTGTTTCAAGGGCAGATAATAAGCGCCTTGGTCTTGAGATGACACCTTTTATACCTTAGAGTCCAAGAGCAATAACTTAACACATCTCGCTTTCTTCTTTTTCATTTGTAAGTAATACACATGCAAATCTGCCCCAGTGTAATCCACTAGTCTCTACTAACAGCAGATCTGAGTCGCTGTGTGCATCTCTAGGTGAGGCAATCGGCAAGTTGCTGAGATGTCGGCATCCATGAAATGCTGGTCACCTCTAATCAGCATGTCTCGCAAAATAGCCACATCTATCCTTAATCTTCTATCTTTTTTTGAAGAGTGAACAGCATCAGACTTTTGTTGTGAATTACACAATTGATTCTGGCACAAGCAGGTGTAATTTCTCAATATATTCGCTGCATAAACAGCCGCATCAGGAAGGTTGGCAAATAATACATCAGAATAGCACTCCAAACATGTTTTAATAGAATTTAACTTTGGGAATACTATTCTGTGATCTGTAGTCACATGCAAAATCAATTTGTTGAGATGCAGTAAGTCTCCAACAGTAGCCTTATTATATGACACACTTAAATCACAAGTTTCAAAAGCTATATCTGATCTGGTACGAGTAGCAATCCAATTAAGTTGTCCAAGTAGAGCCCGATATTCAGCCTTCTCATTGTGCGATAGTTTGCTCATTTTTAAGGCAGCTCGTTGAAGTCTTATCTTTATTGGTGCTAATGTAGACACATACTGAATTTGAACAATTGTAATGTCATTATCAATGGTAAAAACATTGAGTCCAAAATATTTAAATGAGTTTGATGCCAAGTTTCCAATGGAGAACAGGTTATATATCTTTCTGATAACACATTTCTCAAAGGCCTTGGTTCCTGCTCACAGGAAATCATCTACACAAACACATATGATGCCTTCAAATCTGCCCTCATTATACCACGCAATCTGAACCGATAATGCGATCAACTCGTATATAACAAGCCCTCACTGCATCACATAAACTATACACCGTCTTTTTTAACTTCTACAATTTCCCATTGAAGTATTCAGGAGACTTTAAATAAATGTCACAATAAATCTTATTTCCCTGCAGGTAAGCTGCTTTTACATCCACTGTATGAACCTGCTATTGTTTAGAAGCAGCTAAACAGTTGGTCAAACGTACTGATTCCTTTGAACAAGTTGGAGAATCGTCTATCGAACATAATGTATCCTCTTCGAATTGACGTGCCACCAATCTTGCTTTAGTGACAGTCTTGACATCCTTAATCTTCTCCATTACCACCCAATGCACACTTATCACTTGCTGTCCTTCATCCTCCACCTCTTTGTATACATCACTGTCCTGCCTAAATTTTTTTTCTATGATAAAAAAATGTATAAGAAACAAATTCAAATTAAACTTCACTTGCCTTTGAATACCACAATGATAAATTGAAGGAGGGTGCTGGATGATTGGATTTGTCATCAAAGGGGGTACAGGACTACAAAACGTTGGAGAAACACCGATCTAGAGAAGGACTCATTAGAAAACTTGACATTGAAAATGAGTGTCACTGGTGTGTTTTCGTATGTGTTTTTAAGGGATCATTTTTGAGAAGATCTACAACACAATTCACACTGAAAAGGAGTTTCTCAGGTATGTATGAGGGGGTGCTGAAACATTCTCAGCCAGGACCCACTTCCCAAAATCTGAGCATTATTTTGTCACTGTAGCTGGAAAGAATGTTCTTTTATATTGTAAAATGCTGATTTGCAGGATCCTTGCACTTATTTGTAAACAAATTTTCAGATCATTGACTGAATCATAACAATGGAAAATGTGGAAACGTCAAGTGTTGAACTCTGAGCCGTCACAAAGTTCCTGTTTCTGCAGAAGAAAACTCAAAAGCAAATCCATGAGTGTATGATGCAAACATTGGGTGACAGGTGCCCCTCGTACTCAACTGTGAAGAAGTGGTGTGTCAACTCCCAGCATGGAGATTTTGAGACCCAAGATGCAGCACGTTCTGGGAGGCTGGTGTCAACTCCTGAAATTGTTGATCATGTTCATGACCAATTGACAAATTTTGTCCAAAATAACTGCTGAAAAACCAGAGATATCCGGGGAACACGTTGGGTTTATAATTCATGAGCAGTTGGGTATGAAGAAGCTGTCACACTAGTGGATGCCACAATGTTTGAATGCCGACCAGAAACAATATCGAATGGACACCAAGTTGATTTCGCAGCATTTTCAGTGATCTTGTCAGTGGTTCAAACATGGTTACACCACCACTATGATCTGGAGACCAAACAACAGTTCATGCAGTGGCAGCAATCGAGTTCTCCACGGCCAAAGAAATTCAAGACCCAAAAGTCAGCAGGAAAGGTCATGGCCATGTTTTTGGGGGATAAGGAAGGTATTTTGATGAGTGACTATCATCAGAAGGACCAAATAGTTAATGCAGAATACTACTTGCTGTGCCGATTAAAATGAGACGTTGAAAGAAAAACGGTGAGGGAACCTGCAGAAAGGTGTTCTCTTTTGCAGGACAATGCAGCACCTGCTCACAGGGCTGGCAAGAAGTCGGGTTGGAGTGTATAGACCATCCACCATACTCACCAGATCTTGCACCATCTGACTACTTCCTGTTTCCAAACCTTAAAAAGAGTTTGAAAGGGTGGAAATTTTCGAATGATTCAGAGGTAATATCAGCAGCAGAGCAGTATTTCAATGACCAAACATCAGAATTTGTTTTGGAAGGGTTAAAAAATCTTAAGAAACTATGTGCCAAGTGTGTTGAACTGCAGGGTGAATATGTGGAATAGTATGTTGTAGGCTGTAGGTCATTCCTGTAGGTGTATGCTGTAGGTCATTCCCTTCTTGGTCAGACTGAAAACTTTTCAGCACTACCTCATATCTGTTTTCCTGTTAACATTTATTGAGAAAGCTTTACAGCACACTTCACATTGAAAAGATTTCTCTCCAGTGTTTTCTTATATACCTTTTTATATCAGCATTACAGGGAAAAAAATCTGTAACACACATTACAAAAAAAAGGTATATCTCCAGTATGAATTCAAAGATGTATTGTTAAATTGTCTTCACAAGAGATTTTACACCTAAAAGAAGCTTCTTATATGCCTTTTTAAATGAGAATGTTGAAACAAAAATTTGCAGCTCAGCTGACATTTAAAGGGTGTCTCATCAGTGTGTTCTCATGCCTGTATATTTAGAGAAAAAGATTTGCCACCCACCTGAAACTGAAAGGGAGTCTCTCCAGTAGGTATTCTCATATGAGATTTTAGATTACTATTCAAAGAAGGATTTATCACGCACATTACATTGAAAAGGTATCTCACCAGTATGGGTGCTCGTGTAAGTTGTTAAGCTGTCTGCAAGAAAAAGCCCTAAAAGGGTGTTTCTCCAGTATGGCATCAAGTGAGAATCATTTGTAAAAGATATTCCACGCAAGTTATATCAATGAGTAGTCTTTTCTGTATGGGATTTCAAATGTTCCATTAAGTAATCTTTTTAGGGAAACAATTCACTACAAATATCACCTGGAAATTTCATAGCAACAAAATATAAATTCCAATTTTGTAAAGAGTACTCGTGGTTGCCAACATTTGGCAAAGGTCTCCTCAAGAGTTTCTTTCATTTGCCACTCCAAATAGATGAAAGCATTTCATAAAAGTCAACCATCTATGTATATGTCACCAAAACTTCATAATGGTAAAAGCCCATCCTGCAGAAAAATAAAGGATCATCTTGATCAATGAGATTGGGACAATTGTGATCTGAAAGCAGATAAGTAAAATGATTATTTGAATTCTTTTTTTTAAATGGTTTGTAAAAAATTGGTAAAGATCTACATCCAAGTCAGAAAAAAACAATTGTTATTGTCGAATACCAAGAAGATTCAGCTTGCTTTTCCCTTCATTAAAGATTGCTGAGGTGGTGTTGCAACCAGCCCAAGCAAGAATGAACAGGATATTCTAGACAATTTGGCAAAGTAGGATGACTCAACAATAAAAAATGGATTGCATAAGGACTGATTTGACCAATCACCGCTAAAGAAGCCAACATTTTTTTTACTTTTGTACTAAGCTGGCACAGAAATAACTGTTAGAGTTTTAGTAAAAACAATGATTATTTTATTTTATTTTTTATTAAATCAAGTATTGTAAACCATTTTTATTAATTTTTGACTATATTATTTACATTCATCCTAATTTTGAGTTTGTTTAATCACAATTTCAATAAGGCCGACACAGCAGTGTTATTATTCGTTTATTGTAAACCATTTTACACATATGAAAAAAAACAACCTATTATTGGTGGGATAGATTACTGGAATATGTAGTGCTATTTAGAGGATCTTTTGAAGAATTATGTTTATTACACCACCGCAAATGTTTAAAGCAGTAGATATTGTGCAAATATGATTGTGATGTGTGCTTCTATATACGTGTATACTTTTTTCACACTAAAATGTTTAAGGCCCTCGATATTGTGTAAATATGATTGTCATGATGTATGCTTCTATATACAAAGTGTATACTTTTTTCACACTAAAATAAAATGTTCAGTAAAAAATGGTTCCACAATTTCTTAGGCAACAGTTTTGCTGCTGTGAAGACCAAGAAATCAAAACTATTTATAGTAGAAATAGACAAATTTTATACCTTACTTTAGAAGAGTCCATTATTCTAGAAGGTCCTCTTAACGCCACTCCACAGTGGGCTGAAATGCTGATTTTCGGGACATTTTGTGATATCTTAAGAAATACGAATGTTACAATCGTTAGAAGCGTATTGATAGCATAGATATGTTGAAACCTAATTTCCATTTCCAAAAAATAAATGCTACAATAGTGGTTGGTACCTTGTTAGAAGCATATTGATAGCATAGATATGGTACAACAACAAATTTGGAATGGAAAAATTCCAGAATTTTAGGGGTCAGGGGCCTGATATCTTTATAAAAGGTATTTTGGAAAACATTTTTGATCATACTGTGAATAATTCAAACGCTACAATATTTGGTTGATACCTCACAATTATTGCATATAAAGATTATATCAATATTCTATAGTTGACTATTAACTGAAAGTTCTATAAGGTCAACACAAGTAACATCAAGATTTGAGAATAACTAAAATAAGGAACTTTAGTTACAATTGTTCATCATAAAAGTAAACTCTCAAATAAAGCATCATCACTACTTGGAGGTCCACTTGTACAGTTCATAATTTTGCAGTATCTGGTAGAATGTCCATGCTCAAAACAATGCTTGCAAAATTTATGAGGTGTGCTCAATAACATACTAAAAGTATACCACAGTCTGACCACTGGAACAGTGTATTTTTCAAGATGGCCACCAAATCCTTAAATGCCTTATGGTTTTACCCCCCAAAAATTGCAACAGTTTCTCAAGGAAATTATGAATCACTCACTGCCACCCATATCTCAGTGGACTGAAACACTGATTTTTGGGACATTGTGTGATATCTTAAGAAATACGAATGCTACTATAGTGGTTGATACCTTATTAGAAGCGTATTGATAGCATATGTTGAAACAAAACAATTTGAAAAATTCCCAAATCTTTGGGGGTCTGGTTCCTAATTTCCATATATGAGCATGTTGAGAAATATAAATGCTAAAAAAGTAGTTGACACCTTGTTTGTTATTGAAAAATATGCAAATTTTGGGGGTCTGGAACCTAATTGGGCATTTTGAGCAAAAACATACTCGATTATAACTTAATAAATATAAATGCGACAAGAGTAGTTTATAGCATAAATATGCTCAAAACAATGCTTGCAAAATGATTTAGTTTTAACCTTGTACAATTCATGGGGTGTGCTCACTAACATACTAAAAGTATACCACAGTCTGACCACTGGAACAGTGTATTTTTCAAGATGGCCACCAAATCCTTAAAATGCCCATTTAGTCAAGTGCATTTATGGTTTTAACCCCCCAAAATTGCAATAGTTTCTCAACGTTTTTTTGTAGTATCAGGTGTGCTTAATAACATACTAAAAGTCTACGAAAGTCTGACCACTGGAAAGGTGTAATTTTCAAGATAGCCACCAAATCCTTAAAATACCCACTACTCCTTCATTATTGATCTTAGACAGATTTTTCTACAGGTTTTCTGGAATAGAAGTATTTGGTGGCCACCTTGGACACCATCTTGAAAATTACGCCATTCCAGTGGACAGACTGTAGTATATGTTTAATATGTTATCTCGCACACTTGACACTACTAAAAAACGTTGGAAAAACTTGTCTAGGATGAATATTGAAGGAGTAATGGGCATTTTAAGGATTTGGCAGCCATCTTGGAAACCATCTTGAAATTTACAGAAAGCCAAGTTTTATGAAATTAACCAATTTTTCATCTTTCATCAAAGCTTGGGAAAGAAAGTCATTAGTATAAATATAAATGTAAAAAAAAAAAAGAAAAGAAAAAAAAAAAAAGAATCGCTGGAAATCTTATGTAGTTTCATTAAATATTAACAGAATGCATTTGAATGTTGAATTTTACCAAATGTCTACCCTGAAAAGGCATCAAGTTCATTCAGTGTTTGGTTGTACATTTCTTCTTTTGTTTTTCCTTGTGGCTCTTCTGGGGTTGTGAGATCCCAATAGGCATTCTTGGATTCTTACATTTGCCTTGTCCACTAGTGTCCACTCCCGATTGATTGTTTAATGGCACCTC
>VCCN01003376.1:5775462-5794092 GCA_006491835.1 Architeuthis dux
AGCAAAAGTTTTGGTTAAAATTCGCTTTATCGATCTTAAGTATAAAAATTATGTAGTTTGATTTGCTTTGATTGAATCTGACGTTCTTTCTTCTTGAAATTTTTTTAAATCTTTTTAGAAATAGTGTCTTATATGGGGAAAGAGACTGAATTGGCTCTAAAGCGTGTGACTGATACAACAAACTTATTTTAAACTTTTTTTTCGCCTAAAACTTCAAAAAAATGGCTAAAATCGGTTAAATTCTTTCTACTTTCGGCTAACTTTATGATTAAAATATTGAATATATGTTTTGAGTTGCCGGCACTATTATTTCTCTCAAAAACTAACTTGCTAAAAACATTTCTGGGGGTCCCATTTGTACACACAGAAAATTTCATGGGGATATGTTGTCTGGTTTCGGAGTTATGCGGACAGACATTTGGATATCAAATTTAAATATTAGACAGCGATCAGTCTAGCACAAGCAAAGATACTTTCTTTTAAAAGCTAAAGTTCGCTTATTACTAATTCTAACTAAACCCAGCAATAAACCAGTGTTGTGGGTAGCGTTGATTAACTAAACTCAGTAATAAACCAGTGTTGTGGGTAGCGTTGATTAACTAAACCCAGCAATAAACCAGTGTTGTGGGTAGCAGTGATTAAAAAGCAGAAAAACTGATTTACCAAATTTCTATCACTCTTTGTTCCATTTACAATGAGAGAAGTGCTGAGAGAATTAATACAAGGTGTTCGAGCAGAAAAGTTCCCCGTGAAATGTTTTCTGATCTGCTAACTTGAGATTTACTCGTAACTAACCACTGTGTATAGTTGGCCTAAATGGGATGAGCAAACCGAGTACAAATTCTGGCTGAGGTAGTTTGTGCTCACTTCACATTAATGCCCTTGGGAAAGGCAAGAATTCCCCAAGAGATCAGGTGGCTGCTGCCGGTGTCACGTTACCCAGTACAACTTACCAGGAAGGACCCAGCATGTTAACTAGGATGATCTAGGAGGGATGGTAACCGGACAAATCGGCTGTGGACAAGTCAGCCCGGACACTTCGGTCGCCAATATTTCAAACCCGGACATTTTGGCCGCGTTTCCTTTTTAAAGGCGAAAATGACTATCTAGACAACATTTAAAATAAAATAAAATAAAATCAAATCAAAATATGTAAATCTAATGCAATTTACAACAATAATAAGTTAATTCATATTTGTTTAGTGTTTTATATATCTTTTCAACTTTTTATAGCTAGTTTTTGTTTATTTTCTCGAGTAATGTTATTTAATTTTTTTATTATTTAAAAATGATTGGATATTTGATAAAAATTAGAAAAAGATTTTGTTAAATAGGTAGATAAACGACTTTGTGATAACAATAACATCCAGTGACCCACATGACAAATTCTACGAAATCAGCTACGGCTACACAAATAGGCAAAAAGCAAACACAAGGGAACATAGTTGATTGCAACAAATAAACAGAATGCTTAAATATTAGTATATTTGGCGGCTGATTTGTCCTAGATTCAGGAGGGACAATGAGATAATTGGATTTTGAACTACCATTATATATACATACAGGTCTGGTTAGTCTCTCAATAGAAACCGTCTTGTGACCAACGTCTTTTGACAGCATGCCATGTTGGGGGTGATCAATTAAAAAATTGGAAAAAGTGGTGATTAATGATTAAGTTGCTCCACTTGCCTTTTGTTGGGCAGTGATCACTAAAAAATGCGGCCATACACAAACTAAGGGACCAATTTAGCATAAACTTACATTGCAAATTGAACCCTCTACTAAAAACCTATTTAGGGTGGAATTTTCAAGAAACAAAAAAAAATTTTTTCTAGACATAATAATGAGTAATTGTTTAAATTTTCAGCCCTCTAGCTCCATTGGTGCTACATATGTGCAAGATACATAATAGCCAGACCAACTTAAAAACTGAAGAAACATATGTTGATGTTGACAGTTTCTAATTAAATATATATATTTATCAAAACTCTCTTAACTTAGAATTGTTTGAAAAAATGAAGTAACATTCCTTGGGTACGAAAATGACGAAATATTTTTCAGAAAGCAGAACTAATGTAACAAGAACCATAAGTTCAATGATGCATCCACCTTCCTTGGTAGTAGTAGCAGAAGGTGGAAGAAGAGCAAGTAGTTTTTCTTTGAGTCAATTGATTCTCATACTTGTAAAATATTGTGATAGGGAAATATTCCGCGCGTATTATTTTCAATAAAAATCGTAAATGGTCATTTTTTTGCTTTGTTTAAATACAAAAATGTGGGCCTCGGACATTCTATTATGACATCATAGCACCTGGTAAAAAAATTGATCAGAATAGATTTTCATACTTGTAAAATATTGCAATATGGAAATATTCTGCGAGTATTATTTTCAATAAAAATCGTAAATGGCCGTCTTTGACCATTTTTGGCTTTTTTAAATGCAAAAATGTGGACCTCGGATCTTCTATTATGAAAATAGTAAAAAGAAATTGATCAGAATAGGTGTTCTTTTAATGACATCACACCTCTTCCAGTTTCTGTTAACATAATCAGAACAGACAGACCGACTGAAAAGTGAAAAAAGCTTTCAAGCGTGTAAGTGACACCTGATTTTAAAAAATTTATGGTAGACAATGCAGAACACATATATTTGAGTGGAAAAAATAAACAAAATTAAAATGCACGACAGCTGCGCCGTGCAAAAAAAAGGCATGTTGTCGTCTGCAGCTCCCATAGTTTGAAATAGCAGTCAATTTACTTGAACAAAAAACAGAATAAAATATATTAAAAATACAGCTGGTAAATATTTTTTCATCATTTCACTAAATTTAATTATTCATCCTTGTTATATTTTTATGTAAGTTTCAGTAGAACTACCACATTGAAAGAATAAAAAATATTCATTTCAAAAATATCAGAATAAAATCGATAAAAATGATGAAAAATCTTTTAAAAGAATATTGAGTAAAAAACATTCTTTTTCACAGATCAAACACCTGAATTATAATTAATCGAATAAAACTAAAAATTTGCAAAAAAAAAGTTATTTTATTTAATTTTCCTGTTTTTTTAATCCCAAAGTATGAGTTCCATTCCAGCAGTTCCTGGATATTATTCTAAAAAAGGTAAACATAATTAGTATCTCGATAGATATATCTGTAAAATGTGTAAAAATCACCAAAAGCATGATTATATAAGATAAATAAATCATCAAATTAATAAAAAGTGGGGTAGGAATCATGAAAAAAAATTCCTCTCCAAAATTAGGAATGGAAATTTTTCTTTTTAAATTCGTCCTTTAATAAATAAGTATCGAAAATTTTAATTAAAATTGAATAATATGGTGATTTTTACCAGATTTAAAAAAATTTCTCGCATGACGATTTCACGCTGAAATTTTTATCCATTTTGTTCATACTTACTTATTGTAATGCGTTTGGACAAACATAAAAATAAATAAATTCATCACAACAATAACTAAAGGGAAAGTCAGTCTTCACTTATTTTTATATTTTTTATTTTATTTTCCACATTTTATAACAATTAATAATATCATCAATAATAATAAATCCTAATAACAGAGAACAGAACAAATTTATTAAATAAAAAATGAATTTATCAACACAACAAAAACTAGCATTCGAAGGAAATTATGAATCACAGCCACCTATACAGATGCTTCTTTTTACCTTGTAAATTAAACAGTGGCGGTGGGTAGTGATCACTAGTCAAAATTTTCAAAAGAACAAATGAGAATGCTGCTGGACACAAACTAAGGGATCAATTTGGCATAAACTTAAATTGTAAATTGAACCCGCCACTAAAAACCTATTTGGGGGTGGGGGGGATTTTCAAAAACAGACAAAACATTTTCCCTACTCATTGAAGGGAGTGTGTGTGCAAAATTTCAAGATTCTACTATGATAGATACATATAAATGTCAGAACACATGAATAATGTAAACCTGTCTGTTGTGGGTAGCAGTGATTAACTAAACCAGAAAGCACTGAGAACGCAATACCTCTACCAACGCCATTGTCAGTGGAAGTGTGGACAGACATGAACTTTTGACAATATCATTTAGTGTGGACATATTTTTTTATTTATACAAGACGACAAATTTTAATCACTTCTTTCATTGCGAACCTTTGGAGATATTGTGTGGACACAAGAACTTCTGGAGGTAGCTGTCCACATGATATCTCCAAAGGTTCTCTGTGAATTTCGATGAAGAGTAATTAAATATTAGGGCGGATCATTACCTCCTCTACATCGTAGTTATATGTCCACACCACATAATATCACCAAAAGTTATCAATAAAGTTTTGTGGAAAGATGGACAATAGGCTACAGAAGAAATGAATAAATTTTTGGGAGGATCCATGCAAAAATATCTCTCAATAAAAAAGAAATTCCTGGATCTGCCCTAAAATTTAACCAACTCTGTCTTATTGCATTGTCCAACCTTCCACAAGATTTCATTGAAATTCACTGAGAACTTCTGGAGATATTGTGTGGACAGACAACTAGGACGTAGTGGAGATAATTGTGTATGGATCTGCCCCAAAATTCAATCACTTCCTTCATAGCCTGTCTACCCTTCCACAAAAATTCATTGAGAACTTTTGGAGATATCCTGTGGAAAGTGATGAGCATATACATAAATGTATGCACAAAAAAAAACAGAAAAATATATCTCAATCAAAAAAAGAATTCTTGGATCCACCCCAAAACTTTACCACTTCAATCCTAGCCTATGGTCCACTTTTCCAGAAAATTTCATTAAAATTCATTGAGTACTTTTGGAGATATTGTGTGGACAGATGGACACAACCAAATACATTTACCTCTCCAACTTCATTGACAGAGATAAAATGGAAGTCAGTGTCCACTCATGTTTAGGTTTTTGACCAGTTTTTTTTTTTATTTCCTTAAATTTGGTCAAAATATTTTAAAATAATATTAATTTTTAAAATTGTATGAGGAAGGTAAAATCTGTTGAAAAAAAATTAACTTTCTGTTATATATTCTATTTCAGGAATATCTGGGTGATCTTTTTATAAATACCAATATTAGGGTGATCTTTATTTAAATACAAATATCCAAGATATATTCTATTCTAGGAATATTCAGGTTATTTTTTTAAAAATATGAATATCCAAGTGATTTTTTAAAAATACGAATATCCAGGTTAGGCAAAGTTTAATAAGTCAGCCATCAAAAATGGATCGTATGATAAGGACTGATTTTGACCTTTCACTGGTAAATAAGTCAAGATTTGTAAGTTTTGTATTTAATGCAATCACGAACATAATTTGACCCCCACTTTTTGTAACTAAAAATCAGTAATCTGTTATGCGAACACACACTGGCGAGAAACCATAGTTATCATTTTTTAAATTTTGCATTCTGTGAAAATGCTGCACCGCACACTTCATAATATAGTTTCTTTCCAGTGTGTGTTCACACTGTGAAAATGCTGACCTACACACTTAACCAGCATATGGTTTCTTGCCAGTGTGTGTTCGCATGTGTCTTTTTGAAGATGAACTATGGGAAAATTGAGAACCACACACATCACAAGAATATGGTTTTTCACCAGTGTGTTTTCGCATGTGTCTTTTTAAATATGAACTATAGGGAAATGCTAAATGACATTCAATGCAAGAAAAGGGTTTCTCTCCAGTGTGTATCTTCATATGTATTTTCAAATTTGAACTTTCTGAAAATACAGAACCACACACATCACAAGAATATGGTTTTTCTTCAGTGTGTGTTTGCATGTGTCTCTTTAAATATGAACTATAGGGAAATGATGAACCACACTCTTCGCAAGAAAATGTTTTCTTTGCACTGCGTATTTTTAAATTTGCATTCTGTGAAAATGCTGACCCACACACTTTACCAGCATATGGTTTCTCACCAGTGTGTGTTCGCATGTGTTTTTTTAAATGTGAACTATAGGGAAATGCTGAACTACACACTTCGCAAGAAAATGTTTTCTTTCCACTATGTATTTTTAAATTTGCACTCTGTGAAAATGCTGACCCACACACTTTACCAGCATATGGTTTCTCACCAGTGTGTGTTCGCATGTGTTTTTTTAAATGTGAACTATAGGGAAATGCTGAACAACACACTTCGCAAGAAAATGTTTTCTTTCCACTGTGTATCTTCATGTGTATTTTTAAATTTGCACTCTGTGAAAAGGCAGACCCACACACTTCACATGAATATGGTTTTTCTTCAGTGTGTGTTTGCATGTGTCTCTTTAAATACGAACTATAGGGAAATGATGAAGCACACACTTCGCAAGAAAATGTTTTCTTTCCACTGTGTATTTTTAAATCTGCACTCTGTGAAAATTCTGACCCACACACTTTACCAGCATATGGTTTCTCACCAGTGTGTGTTCGCATGTGTCTTTTTAAATGTGAACTATAAGGAAATGCTGTACCACAAACTTCACAAGAAAATGTTTTCTTTCCACTGTGTATCTTCATATGTATTTTTAAATTTGAACTCTGAGAAAAGGCAGACCCACACACTTCACAAGAATATGGTTTTTCTCCAGTATGTGATTTTTTAAAGACAATCTCTCGGAATATGCTTTACAAGAATAGTTTTCCCCCAGTGTGTGTTTGCATGTGTTTTTAAAGATGAACTATGGGAAAATGCTGTGTGACACACATTCACAAGGATATGGTTTTCCCTTCAGAGTGTGTTCGCATGTGTCTTTTTAAAGATGAACAATCGCAAATTGCTGAACTGCACACTTCATAAGATTATGGTTTCCCTGTATTGTTTGCAAGTGTTTTTTTAAATGTGATCTCTTGTGACTCACACACTTCAGTGTTCACGTGTTTTTACATGTGAATTCTTTGATAATGCTGATTCACACAATTAAAATAATTTCAAAACACAAGAATACTGTTTTTCTGTAGTGTCGCTTACCATATGTATTTTCAAATTTGAACTCCATGTAAATGAGTATACAGTTTCTCTATAGTATATGCTTGCATGTATATTTTTTAAAAGAATATGGTTTATCTCAATTTTGTGACTTCAGAAGAATTTTGTTTATTTTATTCTGTGTTATGCATGAATTCAGTTATGATTTCAGTGAAAAGGCAGATTCACAAAAATACTATTTCTTTCTGAGAAATATTTTGAAAACTATATTCTTTGAAACACCACAAACTTGACACAAAAATTTGAATTCTTGATAATGTATTCTCATAGAGATTTGTTTCCTTGTATAATATTTATATACTACTGTCTGGTGAATCCATTGGTTTCCACTCCAGCTAATATCTGTGGAAAAAAAAAAGGATTATTAAATAAATTGCCAGCTATGCACATTTGAATATATATGTATATACTCATTTACAATTATGCGTCACAATTCTGCATAATTTTAATATGAAGATCGAAGTCTCATGAAACCAACTGTACAGGTTGTAATGAACCAATAAAGATTTCTCTATTAATATATATATGTAAATCATCCTACGTTGCCGAAAAATGGTTTAAACTCAGATATTTACCTACCAAAAGAGGTTTAAACTCAGATATTTAACCACCAAAAATGGTTTAAACTCAGATATTTAACCACCAAGAGTGGTCGCCTCTCAAAACCTTTTAGATCTTAAAATCGAAAAACACAAACCAGACAAAACTTAACCAAGATAAACTGAACCGAGACATGAAAAGTTAACAGATTCCAGTAACATCATGCAACTCAATTTTTGTTGTACTTTTCTAATTGATTATGTGTAAAAAGCATAGAAAACAGCAATTATGTCCTTCAAATTATCCTGTTATTGTCCTGGTCATAAACACTAAGTTTGAAGGGAATAATTGATATTTTTCATGCTTTTGAGACATAATCAATTAGAAAAACTTTCATAAATTGTAAACATTAACAAACCTCTATCGCACTAATTTTAGAAAAAGAAAAGTTAACCAGTGTTTTTTGTAAATAATAAAGTATAAAAAAAAAGCCTTCCTTTGTTTTTCAAACAAAGGAAGGGCCAGGAATGTGAAGAGTTGACAAAGTGAAAAGTCAGCCAATCAACATTCGGTAAAACTAGTCAAAATTAAGATTTCGTCTTACGAAAATTTATTACATATTTTACTTCACCGACAATGATCCGATTTGTTTCTGGATGGATGTGCTACTGTAATACAGCAGAAATGGCACATCGTAGCAAGATCATTAATGCTGTGATCCCTAAAAATGTCAAAAATTTAAAGAACTAGCATTCCAAGGGAATTTATGAATCACTGCCACCCATATATGCTGTATGTGGGGCAGGGGGGGGGGGGGGGTGATCAAATAAAAAAAATGGGCTGTGATCCCTAAAAAAGGTCTGAATTTTCATAAAACAAGCAGGCAAAAACTAGTGACCAATTTAGCATAAGCTTATATTACATACTGAACAAACCTCTCAAAACCTATTTAAGGGGGTCAATTTTCAAAAAAACAAAAAGAAAAACATTTTCCCTACTCATTGAGGGGAGTCTTGTGTGCAAAATCTCAAGTTTCTACTATGAACAGTTAGGGCTGGGCGAAGTCTGGATACATATAAATGTCAGAACACATGAATAAACCAGTGTTGTGGGTAGCTGTGATTAATTAAGCAATTTCTAGTCTAATTGGACCACAGGTTTTCAAGTAATTAATTTTTGGTGGGTCATTTAGTGCCGAGTTCTGTAGGGGGATGGGGGATCCCATGTCCCCGTAATTAGAGACTTGAGGGGCGAGAATCCCAAATCCCTGTCATTGAGACAAATGCCATGAGGACCGGGATAAAGGGGGGTAGATCCCAAAAGCTTCTCAGGACGAATCCTGAGAATGCTAATGGTGATCGGCTCCCGACCAGCTGGCGAAGATATCCTGTGCAACTTCTCCCAGGTATCTGAAGATACCCGAGCATGCCACAGGACCCCCGATGGACCGGGTTTCTCTGAACTTCGAGGCCATGGCGGTTTCGAGGCGCAGATAATCCACTTTGATCTTAGCGCGTTATCAGCCACAGCCAAGATATCCTGCACACCCTCTCCCAGGACAATACCTGAGCATGCCACAGAACCCCCGAAGGGCAGTGTTTCCCCGAACTTCGAGGCAATGGCAGTTTCGAAGAACAGATACTACACTTTGATCTTAGCCAAAAGGCAGCACCAGTAATTAATTTAAGTTAGAAGATTTTTTTTATTAATTTCAAATTATTGTTCTCTTTATGGTTCTTTATAAAAGAAAATTGGTGGATAAGCAAATAATTGCATTATAAATTATATAAGTAGGAAGTGGCCTACAATCGAGCTTAAAGGCTGCTGAAATTATGTATGTGTGCCGCTTCCTTCAGGCGTCATATTTGACAGACACAGAGAACACAACGCCTCTGATGTGGTTGAATGTTAAAATTTAGCATCTCTCAGTGCCCAGACGTTGGAATTAGGAATTTTCCTAAGCTGCGACGGCCTCATTTTTACTCATAGATTTTTAAAGTTTGTTTATCATCATTTAGTGCCCACATGAATGTTTTAAATTTCAATATTTGACGCCTAAAATATGTTTTAAAATGATCAGACATTGAAATTTAGCCTCAGAGATCAGAATTTAGCATTTCCAGTGCCTGGCCAGTAGCCAGTACTTGACAGCTTTTGATGCTGAAATAAAATGTAATTTAACATCCTTCAGTGCCCGGGTATTAGAATTTGGCATCTTCCAGTGCCCGGGCATTGGAATTTGGCATCCTTCTGTACCCGGTCATTTGAATTTAGTACCTATTAGTGCAGTTTGCAGTGACTTTTGGTGTGTGACAACGTTTTTTAGGTAGCTCAGGGTAATGCTACATTGTGAGTTTTCTTCCGTAACTTTCCATCCTGTGACTTTTGATCCAGGATTCTGAAAAATACCTCAAATGATGGGCCTTTTTCAAAAACGCAAACCCTCACTTTTACATGATTTCATGGATTTATTTTATGAATTTATGTCAGCATAGGTCCAATTCTTTTACATCATAAAGTCAAGACCATGAAAATATAAATTTCCGTAAAAAAATGTTTCGGGGAAAAAAAAAAAAAATAAATAAATAAATAAAATAAAAATAAAATACTGCTCTATTGTCAATATTTTTCATTCATTTGGTAAAATATGATTTATCGCTATTTTTCGTAAAAAGAGAAATAATCTTAGCAACAAAATATTTTTTATAGACAATTTTAAAAAAATCGATGATTTTTGAAAATTCATTTTTACTCTGTTTCTGTTGGCATCACTCTAATTCTGTTCTCACGTGATGTACCGAAAGGGTAGGTAATCATATGTAAAAAAATTGAAACATGAAACCCAAAGCAATTTTTTAAAATTTTCACAAAAGGTCAACAAAATGGCGGATAATTAATAAAATAATAGTTTTAAATTTAAAATTGACTTTTAGGAACACAATTCTACGTTGAATTTTTTTTTCCGGACACAATTTGGACTTTACGTTTTAAAATGGGGTGTCTAAAGTGCGCAAGTGACAACCCTTAGCAGGGGCATGAGCGAATGAAATAAAGTTAAGATATCAATTTGAAATGTTTTGATTCTCAGAGAAAAATTGCTGTTCACCCCAAATTAACAACACGAATTGTGTTTTCTGCTCGACGAGAAAAAGAAAATTAAATTTAATCTTTTTAGGCTTCCGTACTTTAAATTCATGGACGTTAGCTTTTGTTGAAGAAACTAACGAAATGAAAATTATTATATCGCCTACTTTCTTTATTTTCGCTGTTTCTTATTATTACAATTCAGCGTAAGAAAAGTAAGTAATAAAAAATGATTGTTTTCTGTTTGAAAATTAAAAATGTCATTCTTTCATAGTATTGTTTTCTGCAGAAAGGCGGGTTTTTTCATGTCAACACCTAAAAACAATTATACACAATAAGAAGAAAATAAATAGAAAACTATGTTGAAAAATTGAATAAAATTTGTTGGCGATAGTTTGATAAACAAATTTTATTCAATTTTTCAACCTGATAAACGTGGCTGAATGAAAGTATAACATACTGTCCCATAATTGTTACATTTCTCTATACATTTCTCTATGTAAATGTAACAACTATTATGGGACAGAGGTAGTAGTATTAGTTAAGTTATATCGAATATGAAGCGGCTATCTAAGAAAAGACTTCGTGTATGACTTGTTCAAGTTATTTAATAAAATTTGTTGGCGAAAGCTTGATAAACTATCGCCAACCAATTTTATTCAATTTTTCAACATGTATTAATAACGATAAAGGTGGCTGAATGAATGTATGTATAAAATACTGTCCCATAATAGATGTTACATTTCTATATACATTTCTATATGCAAATGTAACAACTATTATGGGACAGAGGTAGTCTTAGTTGTTACGATCGCATATGAAGCGGCCATTTAAGAAAAGACTTCGTTTATGACTTGTTCAAGTTATTTAATAAAATAAAACTTCAAATACTTACAAGATGATCGAATGTTTAACTTTTGTGGTCTCTGTATTTGAAAAAGATTGGATGGATTAGGATTTACTGTGATAATCTGTTGAGTTGGATTAGGATTTTACAACCTTTATGAGGCCGTGTCGTTTGCTTCGTGTTGTTGTAGTGGGTTTTGCTTTAGTATCGTACCGCAACATAGTTGCAGATACTTGGAGACGTTTGTGGCTAAAAACACGCAAAAAATGGCCAAATGCACAAATTGTTTATAAAACATTGCAATAAATAAAAAAAATAATTTATTAAAAATACTACTGCAACAAATTCAACTTATTTCAATCAATCAAACCGATATTTCAAAATTTCTTCTATTTTTTCGTAAAAAGATTAATCACGTCCGTTAACCAAGTTGAAAAAAAAAAATAGAAAAAGATGTTCTTCTCCAGTAATATTTTGTGCCTTTAATCCATTAGACTATAACAATCTTCCTGGGATTTTCTATTTTTCAGAAACAAATATTTTTCTATGATTTACGAGGGGGGTTCTATTTACAATGTAACTGTCAGGTAAACGGGGTCGTTACTTTCCGTCCGTTTATATGAGAAGTGAGGCTTCGAAGTATTCGTTTACTTTACTTCCCTTGTGAGTGTGAGGCTTCTTTGATATTTTAATGACGATTTTTAAAGAATTTTTTAAATAAAATGTTCGAGGGATATAAAAAAAATGCTGAAAAACGGCCAAAAATTTAAATATGGCCAAACCAAAAAGTTCATGGCCAAATGCTTTTTTTAAGGCCAAATTTGGCTATAAAATGGCCAAATTGACAACACTGGAACAGATTAACGGTGCAGGGTTGTATTTTCATCTTAAATGAGTCACCGAAAATGAGAAACACAAAAGTTCAAAATGTTCAAATATTATGCTTTCTCCCTTTATTTTTTTTTTTTTTTTCATTTTGCGTGTTGAGGTATTCTGATCTCATGCAGTATTCTGATCTAAGAGCATTACCCATAGTTTTTCATTTGTTCAATTAGAAAATATTTGTCCAAATTTTCTTCCAAGTCACATTGTGGGAAAGAGTGGTTACAAAAGAGCAAGGCAGAGTTTGTCACTGAAGAATATATTAGAAGAAAAAAAATCATGAGAAAATTTATATATAGATACATGGTTGCTTTTATATTTAGATGTAGGATTTAGTGAAAATTGATTTGATGCTAGATTTAAGTCCAAATCGTGATAGGCTAAGTAGATCAATCTTAAGTTTTCTTGTAAAATTATTTCAAACAGTAATGCATTTTTTGGTGACTGCATTAGTGATTGGAATAATTTTACGAGAAAACTTAAGATTGATCTACTTAGCTTATCACAAAAGTGAGTAAGTTGCAGTGTCTTTGTAGTGGGTCGCTGTAGCAGGTCGAAGTGGAGTTGTCCCCCGTGATTAAGGGTTGGTTCCATGATCCCACACACGGCCTCGTAACAACAGCCAATGAGAGACCAGCAATTAATCATGTGACAGGCGCGAGATTTGAATCAGCCTCCTTTTTCTCCAGTCATTGAAACGAATGGACGTGTTTTACAGCCTCCCATGAATTCTGCCCGTCCACCGCCATGTGGGATAGGCAGAGAACAAAAAATTCCCCAGAACAAAGTAAGCAAATACCCTTTTACATACATTTTTATTATATCTGAACTCTTTAATACACAAAACAAATCCTTTGTTACAGACACCTTTTAATATCACTGAACTATTTCATACGCCAAACAATCTGAACAAAGGACTCTTACATATTTACACACACACACACACTCAATGGACTTTTAAATATGCACACACGCACACAAACTTTCAACCAGTAAATAAATAAAAATGCTTGTCTCTTTCAAAATTGCCTTTTGTCTTTCATCCGTCTCTCGTTGTTAATTCCTTTTCAGCCATTGATCGCTAACCAAATGGAGTCAATTTCAATCCACTTATTACCACCAGTATTATGGAGAAATATAAAACATTCACGCCGGCGCGCCACAAAATAATTACCCTCCACAAGAAGGCCCAATTCTCATGCAATAGATTCGGCTTCTTCTTCACAACAAATTCCGGGTGCTGCCAACAAGTTGGACCCTCCGTATCTTCTCATTCAAAGATTGAAATTACACTTTTTTAAAGATAAACTCTTCTATTTTAGTAACTTTAGATTGGCTATGGGGATACATTTTTTTATTTTAGTAACCTTTTTTGATGAGTTTTATTGGTGTTATGCTGTGCTTTGCCAAGCTGAGAGGTTTTGCCAGACAGAGATACATGAGAGAGTCTTATTTGGGGATTCAGATTAAAATTACACCTTTACAATATATTTTATTTTATTTTATTAACTTTACATAGGCTATTGTGAGTTTTATTGCCCTTATGCAGCGATTTGTAAAGCCAAGAGTATATGCCATCAAAGATACACACTTGAATATACTTGAAATAGTCTTTTTGACAGCAGTTAATTGCGTCATTAAGCCAGCTTCAGTGTAGTTGGATTGGGTTTAAACTAATAAGAAAAATGGTAGTTAAATTATCAGAATAAAAATTATTTAAAAAAATATTGATATTCTCGGATGTGACCCTCTTTTCACTTAGGCTGTTCCATGCTTTTGCCACTCTTATCGAGAGGAAATTTTTCTAACACCAGTGGAGGTCTGAATTTGTAGTTTATGGCTGTGTCCTCTGGTTTTACTGCAGATAGATGAAGTCAGCATTTTCTTATCGGGGCAATGAACGTCAGTATCCACTCTATATATGTTGTTCCAGATTCTATAGACCTCTAGTGGGTCAGCACATTTCCATAATATAGCATTAGCATATTATGTCTCTCCATCTGATTCGATCCTGCAAATCCTCTCAAATCGGCAAATCATAGCATAAGTCCAATAAAACTTACCAGAAAAGTTACTAGAATAAAATAGTATCATGAAAAAGCCTATCTACAGTTACTAAAATAGAAGAATATGTCTTTAAAAATGTGTAATTTTAATCAATAACTCCAAATAAGATTTCCATTGGTATATGTCTGTAGCAACACTCAGCAAATCACTGCATAATGTCGATAAAACTCACGAAAGCCTATGTAAAGTTACTAAAATAGAAGAATATATCATTAAAAAGATGTAATTTTAATCAGAAACCCCAAATAAGACTCTCATCAGTATATTATGTATCTCCATCTGGCAAATCTCACCATTTTATAGTGAGTCGATATTAACATCTAGGCATCCCAAAGTCAAACAACAAAAACAGTTTTGTCATTTCGCAGGATCTGAGGTATAAAAAATTGGTACTAAAATGAAAAATCACATTTTTGGGACACAAAAAAGCTAAAAACTCATTTCAAACAGTGGTACCCTCTGGGAGCCTAGCCAAAAGGTATAAATAGGGCAGTTTTTGGATAATGGCCAACTTGATTGGCTACCAGACTACTTGTCTGCTCTAGCACTCCAATACTCTCTTCTACTTGACAATACATCTGCTCTAGCACTCCAATACTCTCTTCTACTTGACAATACATCTGCTCTAGTACTCCAATACTTGCTTCTACTTGACAATACATCTGCTCTAGCATTCCAATACTCACTTCTACTTGACAATACATCTGCTCTAGCACTCCAATACTCTCTTCTACTTGACAATACATCTGCTCTAGCACTCCAATACTCTCTTCTACTTGATAATACATCCATGCTAGATTTACAATACACAACAAAGATGATTCCAACACCAAGCTGCACTACTGACAATAATATTGAACTCAAGAAGACTGTACATAAATGAGTTCATCATTCACAAATAAATTCAACACTCACTAATATTCACACCAAATTCAGCAAACTCCACAAACATCAATGAACATTGATTTACTCAAGGATGGATCCAGGAGGTCTTCCAGGATCTTCTGAATTTTTCCGCAAATTTCTATTTATATTGTTTTCTGAGCGTCTTCCGAGGTTTTATATCTTTTCGTCTCAACACATGACAACCTTCATGACCCTTAGAATTTTTCTGAAAATTTTTATATATCTTAATTTCATTAGCTGATATGCCCTGAAATGTAATTTTAGCCAATCTTGGATACATAATTTTAAAATCTTTCGGGGCAGGGATGCCCCCCCCGCCCCGTTATTAACCACAATATAAATCATTCACTTATTCAGTTTCATTAGTACACATACTGTAATCACTTATACAAATTGTACTATTAAAGTTTTTCTTTTTACTGTTCATACCTACTTTGTTCTTTCTTTCAATATACAATAGTTACCTTCATTTAATTCATGTGTACATGCCAATACCAGAGCCGGCTTAGCCTATATGCAAACTACACTATGGCATAGGACCCAAGGCAATGATGCCAACTATAATGGAAGGGAAGGTAATGTCATCAAATATTACTTTACTCCCACACATTCAAAAATAATATTGGAAATTCTACCTGTCCACTGGTCAGACTGTGGTAGACCTTTAGTATGTTATTGAGCACACCTGATACTACAAAAAAATTCAGACCTTTTTTAGTGATCACAACTCATTGTGATCACTAAAAAAGGTCTGAATTTTCAAAAAAAAACAAGCGGGCACAAACTAGTGACCAATTTAGCATAAACTTACATTGCATATTGGGGGGGGGGGTTTCAAAAAACAAAAACACGATCTTTCCTACTCATTGAGGGGAGTGTGTGTGTGTGTGTGTGTGTGCAAAATTTCAAGTTTCTACTATGAACGATTAGGGCTGGGGGAAGTCCGGATGCATAGATACATATAAATGTCAGAATACATGAATAACCTTAACCCAGCAATAAACCAGTGTTGTGGGGAGCGGTAATTAACAATGAAGATCTCCTTTAATTGGTATGTAAGATTATATGTTTTCCAATAGTCTGCAAATGTTCATCAATATATGTTCAGAGCTCACAGTTTTCTATATGTGTGTAAAGGCGTGAATATCGAGTGTGGAAGTCTTAAGGATTTGTGCTGGGGGGGAGTACTCACAGACGTTGACATGTATGTGTCAATAGGTTTGGAGTTCTAACTATTCTCCTATACGTGTGTCTGTTGTTGAGTCGTTAGACCTGGCGTCACTGTAATGACTTGTGTCGCCCCGTTCCCTTCAGTCAGTGACTTCTAGTCATGGATTTGTGCTGACTACTTCTGAAGATTTTTTTTACCGACTGCTGGGTTTCGGTGAATCTGTTTCTTTTTATGTGAAAAAGGGGGCTCCAAACAAACCAATTTCGCTTGCTGAAAAAACTTGCTTGCGATTGGTAAAAAAATATACACTGTATCCATTTAATTTAATATTTGAATTTTTGCTGTTATATTTTGGAGGTTATCTCCTTGATCCTGTTTTGTACAACTTTTATTAAACTAAATCTTTTGTATAATGTTGGTACTTCTTGTTTGTTGTACACAGAAACTTTCGTTGATTTTTCTGTAGATATTTGTTGATTTGGTTTGTTGGTTTGTGTTTATTATTTCTTATCTCTTCAATACCTAACATTTTGTGTGGATAATAATTGAGGCGTCTACCATAGGAACAGTGGCGATTTTACGATTTTGGCTGGCCCCTCTACTTTCATACACTTTAATGTAGGGGTGTAGCTGATATATGATTGATTATCTCAGATTTTCGAGAAAAAAAACTATGCCGTAAAAATATAATAATTTTGAACATGGCAGCTTTTAATGTAGTGTTTCGGCCATTGTTTTTAAACCTTTTTTTAGCGTGAAATATTTTCTTTTATTTCGCCGTGAAATATACAAAGATTGCCCCATTCTTCCATTTTGGGAATCAAACTGCTCCCCGCCCCGAGATAAATATAATTTTTTAAATTAAAAAATCACTATTTTTTCCCATGTGTGATTTTTTGTCTTTTGTGTGAATTTAATAGACCACTTGTATGCGGAATCAAATTGCAATTGCTTTTCCTTTGAAAATTGCTATCAAATTATTTTTAAAATCATTCATATAAGTTGTGTATATCAACCTGGTGAAGTATAAAAATGAAGATTTCTCGTCACATGCATTTCTAGTTTTGCACCCCACCCCAATCTCGGCCCCTAAGTGCTCCCCACCTCCTTCTAAGAACTAGAAACGCCACTACATAGGAGAGGCGAACTTGCCACTGTTCTGAAAATGTGTTCTCTATGGTAAAGTATTCAGCTATTCCTGTTGATGATCTGGTGGAATAAGCAACAAGTTTAATACTCTCTGTTTTGCCATTGTTTACAATGCAATTTTTCACCATGTGCAAAGCCCTGATTGCTGGTTGCTAATGCATAATTTTTGGTAATTTCTCTGTAATATCATGTAAAATCAATGCTATAGTCATAATCTACACCAGAGGTTCCCAACCAGGGGAAATCACCCCCACCTCAAAAATAGCCAAATAATGCTGAGAATGATTTAAGATGTGTTCTCTCACAATTATACCCACAAAACTAGTAGCAAAAAAAACAAGAACAGAGATCACATTGATGTGTACATCAGTTACGCCAGCAGAATTCTTATTCTTTTTGTAATAAATTGGAATTTCAAATGATGTGTTCTAATTATTTTCGCTTGCTTTCTTTGAGTAACGAATACACAGCAGCTGTACAATTATACAATTAATAACCTTATTTGAGATCAATTTTCTCTTCCTTTGAGGAAGCCATTTCACCCCTTAACTTCATCACCTCATCATGCACAATGTGTATAATGAAAAAGGTTTACTTGATTTTCTTTTCTCCACATTAGGGGACTATCTGGTGTAAGCGATTATGTATTGACGTTCTGGCGTGAGCGTGTGGTGAGTCAAGCGGAGTTGTCCCCCGTGATTAAGGGTAGTTCCCTATTTCCACACACAGTCTCATAACCTTTGCACCCTCACGTAGCAACAGCCAAGCTATTAGGCAATATCTGATTTGGCGTAAGCCCATTTGGCGATGGACGTTTTAGGAAAAGAAAATGTTGCTTGATTCCTTATCATCCAAAAAGGGGAAACTTCAAAAAGCCTTAAAACTGTAAATTTAACTCCATTGAAAAAATATTTTTTCAGTTCTTTAGTAATATTTATTAGTTTCAGTTTCTTCACTCGATATCAGTTTGAAAACAAACTATTTTATAAAAATCAAATTATTTTATAAAAAA
>VCCN01003376.1:5798183-5820235 GCA_006491835.1 Architeuthis dux
CAACAGAATAAACTTTTGCAACACAAGAAATAAAATTGCCATTAAAATATCTTATTCTTGTATAATATAAACTGATAATTTCATGTGTATAGATGCATATATATTAACCGTCAAAAATGGATTGCATCATAAGGACTGATTTGACCGATCACCGCCTAAGAAGCTAACTTTTTTTTTACTTTCGTACAAAGCTGGTACAGCAATGACTATTTAAGTTTTTAGTAAAAAACGATTATTTTATTTTTTATTAAATCAAGTATTGTAAACCATTTTTATTAATTTTTAACTGATATTTACCTTCATTTTAATTTTTAGTAGTTTTTTAAAAATCACAAAGTGTAAAATGGTTTACAATAAAGGAATAATAATAGCTTTTTTTATTAAAACCCACTTGAATTGTAATTAAAAAAATAAATAAAAGTTAAGATGAAGGTAAATAGTAGTTAAAAATTAATAAAAATGGTTTACAATACTTTGTCTAAATAAAAATTAAATAATCAATAGTTTTTTTTACTAAAACCAAAACAATAACACTGCCGTGCCGACCTTACTGAAATTGTGATTAAACAAACTAAAAATTAGGAAGAATCGTAGTTAAAAAATTAATAAAAATGGTTTACAATACTTCATTTAATAAAAAATAAAATTAATAATTAATATGAATGTAAAAAAAATGTTAGCTTCTTTAGCGCTGATCGGTCAAATCGGTCCTTATGATGCAATTCATTTTTGACAGTTAAGTCATCCTACTTTGCCTAATCTTTTATTAATATAAATTCATAGCATCATTATTCAGTCTTCAATGTATTTTCCTTGGCTTTCTATGACCTTATGACATCTTTCAGCTAAATTGTGTATTCCATCACAAAAGAATGATTCCATTTTTGATTTGATGAATTTTTCAATATCTTAAACTTGTGCAAACTGCTGACCAGACAAGGAGTGTTGCATGGAGTAAGACAAGTGATGGGTCTGTAAGTGGCAGGTCTGGAGAACATGCCACATGTGGAAGAACTTTCACTCTCAGCTTCATGTTGCTGCATCATATTTGCAACATGAAGATAAGCTTTGTCATGAAGCAAAATCATCAGTTGACTTCCTTGCGCATATTCTTTTCGAAACATACACCTTTTAGATGCACTGGGATGAGTCCTCAGTGATGTTGTTTGCCTGGTATCATTGGGAGTTTTGGGTTTCTCAACAACCTGTCCCAATCTAATCAAAAACAGGCCCTCATCTTGGTCGCAGTACACTTAGGTAGCTCATGTTTTTTCTGAATGGCTCAGATTTTTAGAGTGGCAGCCTTTTTAAGCTGGCAGTTTTGCTCTCTGGTAGTGTGACAGCCAATGAAATCGCTCCACTGCCTTATAGCATCCTACCTGGTTTTAATAAATGAGCTGGCTCAATGTTGGCCAGTTTGTTAATTGAATATACGGCCTTCGGCAGCTGAGGGACTAAACATTTCTGTGCCGCCAGTGTTTATTTTGCTGCGGTAAGTTTTGTTTCTTTTTAGTTTTGTAATGGCTAGGTGTTTCTCCCTTGTTAGTTATTGCTGGTTGATGGTTTGCCCTTTTTTTTAGGTAGACTTTTCCCAAAGTTGCGATCTTTTCACCCAGATCCATCTAGACGATCTTTCAACTGCATTTATGATGTCCTTTAATGCCTTCCTCTTTGCAGACCCCACAACGCAACCTTTGCACGTGCCTTGCATAGGGATTGCCCCACAAATCCTCTGCATCCCATCTCGATTGGTTCATAAATAGTGACAGGTCTGGAGAATATGCCGCATGTGGAAGAACTTTCTCTCTCAGCTCCATGTTGCTGCATCATATTTGCAACATGAGGATAGGCTTTGTCATCAGTTGACTTCCTTGCACAGGAATAGTCTTAAATAAAAGGAAATTTATTTGTGATGAGCTATATGAAGTTTCTTTTACTTGATATGCATTTTGATCTTTCTCTTTTTGTTGTTTTCTAACCTCGTCTTGTGCACTTGAAAATTTTTACATAAGGAATTAATATTGTCTATGTCCATGTATTCAAGGGGAATAACATTTTTGCCTTAAATCTTTGGACCCCACTATTGTATGCGTACCTTTTTCTTTTACAAAGGGAATATAAGTTCACACAGCAGGATAGGGATGTGGCGGCCTTTTGGCTAAGATCAAAATGTAGTATCTGTTCTTTGAAACAGCCATGGCCTCGAAGTACAGAGAACCGCAGCCCTTCAGGGGTCCTTGTGGCATGCTCGGGTATCGTCCTGGGAGAAGTTGTGCAGGATATCTTGGCTGTGGCTAGGATCAAAGTGGAGTATCTGTGCTTCGAAACCGCCATGGCCTCGAAGTTCAGAGAACAATGGCCATTCGGGGATCCTTGTGGCATGCTCGGGTATCGTCCTGGGAGAAGTTGCACAGGATATCTTGGCCAGCTGGTCGGGAGGCGATCACCATTATCATGCTCAGGATTCATCCTGAGAAGCTTTTGGGATCTCCACCCCCCCTTATTCCGGTCCTCGTGGCATTTGTCTCAGTGACAGGGAGTTGGGATTCTCCCCCACTCAAGTCTCTAGTCACGGGCCATGGGATCCCCCCCGCCTACTGAATCTGGCACTAAATGACCCACCAAGGGTTGATGTGCCGTCAAACAAATCAATCAATCAATCAAACAACAGGATAGTCTACTGTACACATGGGGCCCTGAAAGTCAAATACCTATATGAGAACTTTGATTAATCTTAGAAGTTTTGAAATTGCAAGTAATTCTTTGAAAAAAAATATTCAATGAGTTGTTTTGTGTTCAAAATTTGAATAACAATATTCAAAATGTCCGCATGATATGTGCCCTTATGAACTCTGTGCTCTTATTAACATCCAATATTTAGATGGTTTGATTTTAGTACTTGTCAAAATATATGGGTGGTGGTGATCCATAAGTTCCCTTGGAATGCTAGTTGTGTTTCAGTCAAATTATAACCTTTCTTAAAATAAAAAAGTATAATATGCTGGAAATTTTGTTTATTTTTTTCAATGTTAGAATCAATAAACAAAAATATACCAATTTTGCCATTTAAAAAAAAATGCACAGTTATTACCAGTAGATTAGACTACTTTATTTCACTTTTCTTTGGCTTGGATAAATCACAAATTAACAAACTACAAAAAGTTTAAAATGCTGTTCGGTTAGTTTTGAAATGTAGGAAATGTGAGTCAATTAGGACTGGCATTATCAGTCTACATTGGCTTAGAATAGAAGAAAGAGTCGTGTTCAAAATTTTAATTACAGTATTCAAATCTCTGCATAATATGTGCCCTTATGAACTCTGTGCTCTTATTAACATCTGATATTGAGATGGTTTGATTTTAGAACTTGTCTTTATGAATATAACTCATGGGTGCCTGAGTTTCAGCTATATAGCACCCAGACTTTGGGATCAATTACCCTATGATATCCAGAACATACATACATTAGCAAGCTTTAAATAAAAAATAAAAACTTTCTTGTTTCGAGACTTTCATAATTATATGAACTCAAATAAATACACTTCGTAACTGCAGCTCCTGCCCCGTGTTTTGTAAAAATACTTTATTGACAAGTTGCACTTTCTTCTTACTCTTCTTTAATAGGCCTTATATTTTTTACTGTAATTGATTGCACATGTTTTCAAGCGCTTTTGTCCAGTGGGGACTTAAGTATTAAAGTTCCAGAGAAAGGGCGCTTTCTATAAATGCATATATTAATCACTGCTACCCACAACACTGGTTTATTGCTGGGTTTAGGTTATTCATCTGTTCTGACATTAATGCATCTATGTATATATCTATGTATCCGGACTTCGCTCAGCCCTAACCGTTCATAGTAGAAACTTGAAATTTTGTACACACACTCCCCTCAATGAGTAGGGAAGATGTTTTTTTTAACCCCCCCAATAGGTTTTTAGTGGGGGGTTCAATTTACAATGTAAGTTCATGCCAAATTGATCCCTTAGTTTCATCTAAGAAATTTATAGACTATTATATGTAAAGATGACAGTACTTCTTTCTTTTAGAAAATACAAATTTTAGTCAAGACGTGTTTAAATTTTAATAGAAACCATTCTACTGAATTGTTTGTGTCAGAATTGAATGGGAAAATGTGTTCATTTGTCTCTATATGTTGTTTATTTCAAAATGCTATTTTCTATGGTTTTGTGTTGAGGTTCGAGTTTGTACGCAAGGTAATATAGGGTTAAAAATGAACCCTGTGGGACATTATTTCTGCCTGGGAACATGCAGAATCATAAAATAGACACCTCAAGGACTAAGAAAAAACAGGTGGCAAAAAAAACAAACCAATAACAATTTTTAAATAAGGAATTGTTTTCGTCTATGTCCATGTATTTAAGGGAAATAACTTTTTGTCTTAAATCTTTCGACCCCACTTTTGTATGTGTACCTCAACCTGTAATATGATAATGAAGAAACACATCACAGAAGCATAGTGGTAATTTTAAATTTGTTCTGTTTGGCAAACCACATGGACCCACTAGTGATCACTACTTCAATTGCACAGCTATTTTATCAACAATGCTACTATTATTCATTTTTGTATTGTTGCTATCAAGTTAACTCCTAAGAACCCAGACCCATTTCTGCTTGAAGGAACATTATGTGGGATTCTGGGTAGGCAAATTGACACATGTGACTGCACCAGGATGTTCATTAGATGTCACCTAGTACACTTCAGGAGTTAAAATCAAGGATAAAATATAATATTATATACGAGACTGTGCAGATCAATTAAATTCTATGTGACACTGGTATCACAGTGGGTTCTTATTGGTTAAACATTCAAGAAATGTTCAAACATTTCACCAGTTTATTTTGAAAGTAAACGTTATAGCTAGAGAAACACTAAAAACTGAACACATACAAGATGCAGGTAAAACACGCCTGTAGTTCCTGTGTAAGACCTAATTGTTTGACCAGATATAAGAGATAATGGATTTGAACTATGTATTTTTTTAATCATTCCTTATTTGAAAGATCATCACCACCATGGATTCTTGGATCACATTTGATTTAAATATCTGAGGAGATAAAAAAAAATCCCAAAACTTTTTTACTTTAAAACCTCCCCCTAGGTCCATTTAGAATACATGTCATATTTGGTTGGGCGATTCAAACTTTTAGTATCATACAGAAATAGATTGGAATCAGATCATTATCATTGGGTTGAGTGTGAATGCTGACCCCACAGAAAGATATTTTTAAAAAATCCGAATCATTTTTATTTAAATCTTTCCCCTCGGCCATTGTATATGCATGCCAAATTTGGTTGGGCTGTGCCCAAGTTTAGGTAGTTTTTTATAGCATGACAGACATGACTCACACTTAGGCTGTTCCATGCATTTGCTACTCTTGCCAAGAAGAAATTTCTTCTAACACCAGTGGAGGTCTGAATTTGTAGTTTATGGCTGTGTCGTCCGGTTTTACTGCACTTAGATGAAGTCAGCATTTTCTTATCAGAGCATTTTCAGCAATGAACGTTAGTATGCACTCTATGTATGTTGTTCTGGATTCTATAGACCTCTAGTAGGTCAGCACATTTTCTTCTGTATTCAAGGGTCTCTAAATTAAATTGTTTTAATCTTTCAGTGTAAGATATATCTCCTAGCCTCGGAATGGTCTTGGTGGCTCTCCTCTGTACTCTCTCTATGGCATCTGAGTTGATTTATAAGTAAAAATAAAAAAATTTTCAACATTAACTTTATTGAACAACATATTTACCATTTTGTTCCACTATCTTCTGCCATCTTTTAGGCAACCGAAAAACAATTTTAACTGTCCTGAAGTAAATATAAACCGTCCCGAAGATATCTTCCCCGGGACGCCTCTGGGACGGGAATAATTTGAAAAAAAAATCACTTCTGTCCCATGGGAAGATATTTGTTCATCCCGAACACATTTTTACTGTCCCTGGGACAACGTTAATTTCGAGCTCTGCCAGTATAAATGATAATCCATCAGTGCAAGGAACACAGCAGATGAGGGGAAAATTCCTGGTGTAACAATTTTTGCCTTTTCATAAAGGAAACGTACGATCTAGCATTATCCAGATGGAATATTACACCCTTCCTGTTAACCAATTCTGGGTGTTTTTCATTGATTGCTGGCTGCCTTCAATTGGTCGAATTGGAAACAGTATTTGTGTTACGTTATGGGTTGTTGGGGATTCCCCCATATACGCAAACGACTCGTGTGTTGAACTATAGTTGGGACTGGTCAGAGTTCATTCTCCATTCATGTGCCGTTGCTTTGCCGAAAGGAACTGATATGAAAGTCAACAGGTTCATTGAGAAAAAACGAAGTCCGATTTTAAATATTATGTTCAGTTTTTTTATTCAATTTTACTCGTAGTGATGCTCTGGGAAGCTGCACTTTAAAAAGATATGTGAGATTTGTTTCATAACCTTGTCAGAATATTGTTGAATTTTGAGTTATCAAACAGATGACATAGCTGCTACTGTGTTTCTCTTTTAAACTCTGTAAGTCACATCTATCTCATATTTCTACACTTCACGTCAAAAGACTGTGTAGCTCTGCAGATACTGAGTTCGACTGACTGTGCCCCCTGTGGAGGGAGTGGCAGTGCGGCCATGGACACAAGTCCTCGACAACTGGCCCTGGTCTCTCCTTTCCTTCCTTTTCTCTCTGGGTTTTCACCTCTATTTATTGGTATGCCCATTTTTAACACGTGATCTTTTCTTGACGTTAAAACATTACATCATTTTTGCTTGTGGGTCAGCCAACATTTTTTGTTATTGTAAATTCCATAATCAGGATTCAATTTGGAATTATTTTGTTTGTTATTTTAACAAAACAAAACCCCCATTTTAATAACATTCCTTACTTTTCAATACTTTTCAGCCAAATAAAACAATCCATTTTGTTTACCATTTGTCAATATAGCCCTTATCCTAATTCCTGACCTACAATCTGCATTTTATATACACTGCACAATTTTGTATATATACATTTAAACTTATTCTATCTATCTCATATTGCTACATTTGTTGGAACGATCGTTTGGTTCTTCAGAAGGAGCTCATAGTAGATGATTCACTTTCAATCTCACTATATACCCTGCATCAACATCTTTGGATGAAGATTGGCTTTTGATACGGTCAGTGATTCGTTTCACCTTCATCAAGATTTCTTGCATTCCACATGGTCAAATGTCCATTTTGCAAAACCTGTCATAATTTGTCACAAAATCACACATGGAAATACAGTCCAGTATGGTTTTTTTTTGCTGAATTCATCAGCTTTTTTGGAGTGTATTGACCTAGACCATGGAGATGGTAAACGCCAGGACGGGATAACTCATTCTGCAAACCACTAATTTGGGATGCTACTTGCAGTGATTCCTTCGCAAATGGCAACCTGATCTTGTCGGCCATTGAGCCAGGTATTGTAGCTGGACAGGCCAAGGAACAAATATCGCTCACTGACCGATATGTATGAGTTTGTACTGGTTGCGGTTGTAATGTCTGGCTTGATAGACCTCAAGGCATTGAAGCTCATTTGCTGAATAGGCTCCGTAGCTGCTCAACACCATGACGAACTGCGCAAGACCACCTGGCTCTTCCAGCGTGTGTCGAAGGCAGTCGTCCATGGCAACACGTTCTCCATAATGACAGCGGGAACAGAGAGAGTTGTCCGTTAAAAAGAAAAGAAAAAAAATGACATATTTTGTATATATATAATTGATAATTATAATGACATTTATTAGTTGAGAACCTATATTTGCCAGGCACTGTTGTGAGTGACTGCTAAACGAGCGGCCTAAATCGTAAATGTGAATAAAGAAACAAACTCTGTGCAGGGATCAAACCTGCGTCCACCCTGGAAGCAACCTTATACACAGGTTCCACTCTACCAACTGAGCTAATGAAGATCTCATGGTAGGCAGGAGTCTTTTAATCCTACACTTTGTTGGTTTCTCTACTCTTACATTCGAATGTAATGTGGTTCTCTAGAGAACCGTATTTTAGGCACTTCTCTAGAGAACCACATTATATTCTGGTACTGGTATTTTGTATCTAATGTGGTTCGGCGCCAGGCAAATATAGGTTCTCAACTAATAAATTTCATTATAATTATCATATTCTGTTGGATATAAAATTATCCATCATCTGATTTTGTACATATAATTACAAAAGAATTCTATCTGAAACAAAAAGCTGGTGCAAAACATTTTCGACACTTGATTTGAATATTTTGAGTATGTTGTGTAATGTTGCTTATTCACAAGTAATGTCTTCATTTGATTGCTATCAACCTCAGTCAGTCGACCCAACCGCATTGAACAGAAAGAAATCCCCAGCACCCAACCTCTCAAACCACTTTTCCCATATTTGATCATTCACTGCATCTTTCCCATAAACTGCACAAATACATTTTTAATCACTGCTACCAAAAGTTTAGGTTATTCATGTGTTCACATATTTATATCTATCTATCTGGACTTTGCCCAGCCCTAACCGTTCATAGTAGAAACTTGAAATTTTGCACACACACACTCCCCTCAATGAGTAGGGAAAAATCTTCTTTTTTTTTTAAATAGGTTTTTAGTGGGGGGTTCAATATGTAATGTAAGTTTATGCCAAATTGATCCCTTAGTTTGTGTCCAGCAGCATTCTCATTTGTTTTTTTGCAAATTTGGACTATTTAATGATCATCAAGGTAAAAAGAAGCATATATAGGTGGCAGTGATTCAAAATTTCCCTCGGAATGCTAGTTGCCTTCTTGTTATTTTGAAAATTCAGACCTTTTTTAGTGATCTCAGCCCAACAAAAGGCGAGAGAAGTAACTTTGATTGATCACCCCTTTTTCCCCCACTTTTTAAGTGATCACCCCCAACACAGCATATATGGGTGGCAGTGATTCATAATTTCCCTTTTTATTCTTGTATTCAAGAAAAAAATATTAAGCATGGTACAAAAAAAATATTAGGTTATTACATAGAGTATCGCCCATAAATAAGTACACCCCATTATGTTATAGAAGGTTAATTGTCTTCTAAATCAAATATAGAAGGATTTTATTATTTCTAGTTGAACATTACACAATCAAAACAGATATTATCAGGTATTATTTATGACCAAACTCTACAGCATTGAAACTCTGTTGGCAAAAATATTTTTTCATAGTGCTGTACTCATCTTTGCACGGCAACATATATTCAATGCTGAGAGTTTGATCATGAATAATACCTGATAATATCCGTTTTGATTGTGTAATGTTCCACTAGATATAATAAAATCCTGCCATGTTTGGTTTAGAATAAATAACTTTCTATTAAAAAGTGTACTTATTTATGAGCAATACTGTAAGAGATGTTGATTTTTCAATAGTAAGATGAAGGATGAGATACACAACAACAAAAATGTTAAATATTTAATCAAAATATTGCAGCAATAAACTTTTTTCCAATGATTCTCTAATGATAATATCACATCTCTAGCAAATTCTTTAGGTTTAGTCACAAATTCAGTAAAAGCACAATGGCTGCCCTACCATTGAACATCATGGATATGGATGTTTATCATGGATATGAAGTTCAAAATGCTTGAAAAGTTGATGATCTGTAGGAGAAATCTCAGGTGAATATGGAGGGTGTTGCAAGACTTCACATTCCAATTCTCTAAGCTTAGACACAGTCAACTGGAGTGTGGGGTCTGACATTGTCATGGAGTATTTCATTCAGTTTATGCGGGACCCATTTTTCCAACTTTTGGATCAAGTAGCTATCAAGCACCCTGAAAATTGTTGAATTGAAACGGACACATTTTGCCTCAACACCGGTGACGTCACTGAAAGTCAGCAGAGTTACCAAGATAAACAAATTCCATGTGTTGGACATCGAAGAAAGGAACCATACTGAACTGGTGTCGATAATCTTTGGAAGCTGTCTCTGAACTTTTCAAAGTTACTTACATTCAATAGAAAATAGAAAAGAAGGTTGTTTTTTTTTTTAAACTGACAAATTTTCGAATTTACTAAAATACTTTCTCCCGGGAAAATAAAAAGTATTTTTTGTACTTTCAATCCAACTATTCTTCTTAAAACTAGGTCTTGGCTTTTTATAACGACTTTTTAAATTTCTTTTCATTATCCTAGTTTTGTAAGTATATTTTGAAATTTCAAGTTATATTTTATTAAACTCTTAGTTTTATAAATATATTAAAAAAATAGGTCCCTATCTATAAACATACCTAAAAATTAAATTTTGACATACCGTGTTAAAAAAGTTCGCCATCATTGGGATAAGATTTGATTAAGTTGAATATCCAATAGACAATACATTTTTTGCAAGTAATTTTTTGTGCTCTCAAGCCATAAGATTTTCGTTACCTCCGAGAATTTGTCAGTCAGCTGTGAGAAAAAACTAATTTTTAAAGGTCTTACTATCAATATTTACAATCTACTTATATAAATTCCAAAGAGTCACGTTGAACAAAACTAATTTATAAAAATAACATAAAAGATCTGACATGGTTTGAACCTGTCATAGGAGCTGGCAGTCAGATATGCTAACAATTTACGATGACAGTTACTGAATGACTGTAAAATTTAAACTCTAATCGCTATAAAACCCAAAACCTAGTTTTACGAGGAATAGTTGGATTGAAAACACAAAAAATACTTTTTATTTTTCTGGGAGAAAGTATCTTAGTGTTGTATAGCGGGGTGAATGTCCTGGACTTGGATAGAAAGGAAGGACAGACTCGAAGACATATTTTTATTTCACAGCATACATCTTCATCGGCCGGAGAGTGAAGAGTGGGAGAGAGATAAGGAGAACTGCCGTCTGTCCCCAACAGGGACAGCAGTCTCGGGCATTCCGGCTCAGCTGATGTCTGTCTCTTCTTTGAGTGCTGAGTTTTCTGTTTGCGTCTGCTCTCCGTTCGGGTCTGCTTTATAGGTTTCTCGAACCCCCACGCAGGTATCACATCCTGTTTGATGGACACCCACGCATATACCTATTTCCTAAGGTGAGCAGGTCACTTACATTTCAGCACAGGTGTTTGACCCCGGAATAACCTTTTTGTGGCAGCATATCATAACATTAGTAACTTCGAAAATTTGTTAGTTTCAAAAAACAAAAAAACCAACCTTCTTTTTCTATTTTTTTTTATCGAATATAAGTAACTTCAAAAATTTCAGAGACAGCTTCCAAAAATTAGCGACACCAGTTCAGGATGGCTCCTTTCTTTGATGTCAACATGTGGAATATGTATATCTTGGTAACACTGCTGACGTTTCAGTGACGTCATACGGTGTCGAGGCAAAATGTGTCCGTTTCGATTCTATAATTTTCAGGGGCCTGATAGCTACTTGATCCCAACTTTTTAACCTTTCCTATTGCATTGAGATGGTTGCTATTGAAGTCCTAAAGTCACCAGAAAGTGTTGAACTGTTGTTCGTGGGTCATTGGCCAATGTTGTCGATATCGATAATTCTTCATCATTAAGAACAGATTTGGGCCTTCCCAAGGTTTATTACTGGTATCCATATTTCCAGGCATAAAAACTATTGAACTAATGTTGAATGCACTATAGTAGTGTTCACTCCAAATGCTTTCTTGGCGTTATCAGCAGCTTGAGCAGCATTATGTCCTAATTTGAAGTTGTACTTGAAAATTAGTTTAACTTCTGGGGTAGTTGGTAGATAAGGGCCCAAAAACCTCCAATAATAATGAAATATCTCTTGTTTACATTGATTCTGTGCATTTACATCAGTATACCTTTCATGTTTATTCTCTATGATATAAAAAACAAAATTGCCAATGTTTAACTGGATTGCATCATAAGGACTGATTTGACCGATCACTGCTAAAAAAGCTAACATTTTTAGTAGTTTTTAAAAAAAAAAAAAGGATTGCATCATTGACCAATCACCGCTAAAAAGCTATCATTTTTTACTTTCGTACTTACAGTATTTAATCTGTCACTGGAGTTTTAATAAAGAAAATGTAAACCATTTTTATTAATTTTTGACTTCTATTTACATTCATCCTAATTCTTAGGTTTTTTAATCACAATTTAATTAAGGCCAGTAATGTACAGCAGTGTTTGTTTTGGTTTTAGAAAAAAAGCGATTATTTTATTATTTATTTTTATTTAGACAAAGTATTGTTTTGACTACTATTTACCTTCATCTTAACATTTAGGTTTTTTTTCTATTACATTTCAAATTGGTTTTAATAAAAAAAAAGGGATTATTTTATTATTCGCTTATTGCAAACCATTTTACACTGCTGTGCCAGCCCTAATTAAATGAATTGTGATTTTAAAACAAAAAACTAAAAATTAAGATTAATGTAAATAGTAGTCAAAAATTAATAAAAATGGTTTACAATACTTCATCTAAGTAAAAACAAATAATAAAATAACTGTTTTTTACTAAAACTCAAACAAACACTGTTGTGTCAGCCTTAGTATGAGAGTAAAGAAATGTTAGCTTCTTTAGCGATGATCAGTCAAATCAGTCTTCATGATGCAATCCATTTTTGATGGTTAAGTTGTTAAACATTGCCAAAAAGTTTATTTACATTACTGCTTTACTTGTATAATTAGGTTGATGCAAAAGTTCCCAGTGCCTTCTTTAGAAATCTTAGAAGTGTCTTTGAAACTTCAGCTCAAAAACTCTACATATTGTAAAAAACTGTTACAATTTTTTTCTACTGCTGCCAAATGATATTTCATGCTTTAGGGTTGTCAAATGTGTTTTCAGTTTATCTTTGCGTGAGAAAGCTTTTCCACATACATCACAGCTGAACAACCTCTCCCCAGTATGAATTTGTTTATGCCTTTTTAAATGAGCATACTGAGAGAAGTACTTAGAACAGACCTCACATTTGAAAGGAGTTTCCCCAGTATGTGTTCTCATATGCCTTTGCAAATGAGCTTCTTGAAAGAAAGATTTGTTACACACCCGACAATGAAACAAAGTCTCACAAGTATGTGTTTTTGTGTGCTTTTTTAAATGAGAATTTTGCGAGAAGGATTTTTCACATAGTTCACATTGAAAAGGAGTTTCACCAGTATGGGTTCTCATGTGTCTTTTGAGGTTGCTACTTATAGAGAAATCTTTTCCACAAACATGACAATGAAATGGGGTCTCTCCAGTATGTGTTCTCATGTGTGATTTTAGGTGAGCATTTAGAGAGAAAGATTTGTCACACACTTGGCACTGAAAAGGTGTTTGACCAGTATGGGTTCTGATATGCAATTTTAAGTTACCATTCTGAGAGAAAGATTTTTTGCAGATCTCACATTGAAAGGGTGTCTCTCCAGTATGTGTTTTTTTGTGCTCTTTTAGGTGAAAATTTCTCGAGAAAGCTTTATCACACACTTCGCATTGAAAAGGGGTCTCTCCAGTGTGTGATCTCATATGTGTTCTTAAGTTATTGCGTAGAGAGAAAGATTTTCCACACACACCACAGTGATAGGCTTTCGCCTCGCCATGGGAATTCATATGCTCATTTAAGTGATCTTTTCCAGCGAAGCCTTTTCCACACTGTTTACAGTGATGCAATAATTCATTGACATGTGTTTGTAAGTGAGATGTTAGCAGAGAGTTTTCAGTAAAAGTTTCTCCACACATTTCACATGGATATTTCATAATTTATGGAAATTCAAAGCTTTTTTTAACCACTGTTTCCAACTGGATGTGGCCTGAAAGAGAACCAGTTGTGAAATTAATAAGGGCACTTGTCTAATATAAAAGCAAACAAAGGATAACATTGTAAATCAAAAATAAGTAGGCAATGTTTAACGATTTAACATTCAAACATGGATCAGATCATAAGGACTGATTTGACTGATCACCGCTAAAAAAGCTAACATCTTTTTTACTTTCGTACTTACAGTGTCTGTTTGAGTTTTAGTAAAAAAAAAGTAATTATTTTATTATTTATTTCTATTTAGACAAAGTATTGTTTTGACTACTAATGGTTTACAATACTTCATCTAATAAAAACAATAAAAATAATTGCTTTTTTATTAAAACCAAAACAAACACTGTAACGATGTACGATTATTACTGATCAAAAAACTACTAAAAATTAGGATGAAAGTAAATAGAAGTCATGAATTAATAAAAATGGTTTACAATACTTAGTCTAAATAAAAATTAAGTAAAATAATTGATCGCTTCTTTTACTAAAACCAAAACAATAACACTGCCGTGCTGGCCTTACAGAAATTGTGATTAAACAAACTAAAAATTAGGATGAATGTTAATAGAAGTCAAAAACTAGTAAAAATGGTTTACAATACTTCATCTAATAAAAAATAAAATAAAATAATCGTTTTTTTTATTAAAACTCAAACAGACACTGTAAGTACGAAAGTAAAAAATGTTAGCTTTTTTAGCAGTGATCAGTCAAATCAGTCCTTATGATGCAATCCTTTTTTGACAGTTAAATCGTTAAACATTGCCTACTTTTTTTTCTACTAAATTTCCAATAGTCATATTCTGCCTGAAAATTTTATATATTGCTATTTTATATCTCCAGTAAGAAAATTGTGTTCCTGCATTTCCGAAATTGAAAAATCGAAGGAGGTTTTATGATGTGGGGGGGCTACAACGAAATACAAGGTAAACTTAAAAAACACTGATCGTCGTTTTCCTTAGCGCATTTCGACTTTTATTTTGCGTATGCATATACCTTGTGCGATCCTGAACTCGGACATCGAAAATCACATAACTTTTGAAGTAAACAATACACAGAGACAAATGAACACATGTAGCCCCTGCTGGACCCCAGACTACTATGGCTCTGACAAAGAATCTATTTCTTGTGAATGATATTCCTATCAGGTCTTTGGAATTCTGATTGAAGGAATTTCATAAAAATGGTTATTATTAGGATAACACATCTTGACTCTATTTCAGGAAAAAAACAGCAAAAAATGTTAAGATATCCGATGATATGTTTTCATATACACACTAGATATCAACTGTTTGTCCCGTCTTATTTTCTTAATCTTTGAAGTGTCTATTTTAAGATTCTGCCAGGTAACAGGTTGAAATAATGTCTTTCGTTGTCCCCCAACGTCATAAAACATCCTTCGGTTTTTCAATTTCTGAATTTTTTAATTTTCAATACGCCCTACTGCACAATGCGTTAATATAATTGTAAAAACTTAATAACCACGCAACAAGAATAATTCAACATAAAAGTCGCAAAAGTTTTAATGTAGTGGCACAAAATAGCTATTTTTAGTGGCATGTACCCACATATGTAACCACCAATACTTTTTATACCTGCTGCAGCCTGAAACACCCTGTCATTACCTGACACACGTTAACGAAATATTTCAATAACAAATCTATACCTGACCACTTTAATGAAATTACTGCAGGTAGCTTGATATGACAAAGGCTAGTGAATGTATATGTAAATTCATAGTGTGAAGAAAAATAATAAACCAACCTTTAATGAAATTACTGTTGGTTGGAGGTTGACCAAAGATTCCCATTCAAAAAGACAAAATTGAGTAATCGGGTTTTTAATTGATGTTATGGCTTCTAACATTTGATTAATGAAGTCTGTTGCTGTGTTTGTTTTATTTCTTTTATTATAGACTCCATAACTATAGCGTAGATATTATCCGCACGTTTCTCTTTAACATTCCCGTTCGTTCTTCCTGTCACATGACTCCTAAGTGAGCTAATTGGGAATACCCGAAGTATCTCCCTTAGTTTATTATACTACACCTGTTTTGCAGATTATTGATAAGTTATAACTTTGTTAAATAAGATTGTTTAATTTTGCCACTGCATTAATATTTTTCATCTATTTTATGTTAGAATATTCTTGTTCAGTGTTTTTTAAAAGTTTTTACAATTATATTAACACATTGTGCAGATATGCATTTTTCTTACTGGTCCTGTTTTCTTTAAGATTTTATGATCTTTTTCTTTTTAGAAGTCATTTATAATTTCTAAGTAAACAATTAGCTTGCTATTTTATTTAAACATAGTCATCTCTCTGCTGATTCTTGCATAAACATAAAATGAACAGTAAAAAAAAGTTACTGCTGTCAACAAAATCAACCAGATGTTAATTTTAAAAAAAGATCTCAACTTTGGCTGCTTCTGTTCATTTCCAACAATTTTTTGTGTAAGCAAAAACAAGTAGAAGAATTTAGAATTGGCTAAACCTTTGTATCTAGCGTTTTTCAGAGCAAATTTTGTGACTTGGAGTAAAACAAAAAGTTACTCAGAAATGAAATTCTCTACAAGATGACGTAGATTTTATTAATATTGGTTGATTGTTTTGTTTAACGGCACATCGACCCTTGGTGCTGAATTCAGTACGGGGGGGTCCCATGTCCCTGTGACTAGAGACTTGAGGGGGGAGAATCCCAAATCCCTGTCACTGAGACAGATGCCACGAGGACCGGGATAAAGGGGGGGGGATCCCAAAAGCTTCTCAGGACAAATCCTGAGCATGCTAATGGTGATCACCTCCTGACCAGCTGGCCAAGATATCCTGCACAACTTCTCCCAGGACGATACCCGAGAATGCCACAAGGACCCCTGAAGGGCCATGGTTCTCTGAACTTCGAGGCCATGGTGGTTTCGAAGAACTGATACTACACTTTGATCTTTTTCTTTATTCACCTCCCCACGGCGGCAAATTTGACATGAAGTCTTTTTAATGTTGGGTCTGCCTGCACGCGAACGTACAGGGGTGTGGAGATCCCATGTCCCCGTGCCTAGAGACCTGAGGGGGGAGAATCCCAAATCCCTGTCACTGAGACAAATGACACGAGGACCGGGATGGGTCCAAAAGCAACCAGCTGACTAAGATATCCTGCGCAACTTCTCCCAGGTATCCTAAGATACCCGAGCATACCACAGGACCCCCAAAGTGTTTCGAGGCCATGATGGTTTCAAAGCTTGGATACTGCACTTTGATCTTAGCGTGTTATCAGCCGCAGCCAAGATATCCTGCACAACTTCTCCCAGGACGATACCCGAGCATGCCACAGGACCCCCGATTGGCCGTGTTTCTCCGAGCTTCGAGGCCATGGCGGTTTCGAAGAACAGATACTACACTTTGATCTTTGCCAAAAGGCTGCACAGCCTAATATTGGTTGAGTTTTACAAAAGTTATTAGAAAATTAAATTTTTGCATTGTGTAAAAAGCTGACTCAATCAAATTATGGGCACCACACTATTGTGCATGCTTGATTTAATTTTTTATTATCATTTTACATTTCATACAACTACTTAAATGTGTATTGATATGTTCATTATTACATTACAATATTACATACTAGTTATTACTGATATTTGACATTACCAATCTGTGTTGCTTACTAATAGCCATAGAATGACAGTCTGAGAAATTGCAATAAAAAGCAACAGAAATTAAGATGGAAGAAATACTGGCAAAGTAGGAAGATTTAACCATCAAAAATGGATTGCATCATAAGGACTGATTTGACTGATCACCACTAAAGAAGATATTTTTACTGGCATAAAATAAAAGATCACAGTATTTTTTTTAATTGATCACAGAAAAGGAGAAAAATTTATTGCTTTTGCAAACTTCATTATGCAACTCTGGAATAGCTACACTGCCAAGATTCCGTATAGCAAAAGAACTACAATTGAAGGGGGGGGGGGAACAATGGGGAAGCAAAAAGAAAAAAATATAAGAAAAATTCACCTGGTAAGTATTTTTTCTTCATGTCTGTATATTTAATTATCCAGCATTTACATATTATTTTTAAATAAATTTCAGTCAATGCACAATAGAGAAAGAATAAAAACTATTCACTTCAAAAATATTGAATTAATCGAAATAATCAACAAAAAAACTTTTTTAAAAGAACATTGAGTGAAAAAAATTGTATTTTCCAGATCAAAAGCTTAAATTATAATTAATCAAATAAAACTAAAAAGTTGCCAAAAACAAAAATATTTTACTTAATTTTCCTGTTTTTTAAATCTCAAAGAGCAGTTTCAGAATTATTTTCTAAAAAAGGTAAACATAAATAATTTCTCGAGGGATTTATCTTTAAAATGTGTAAAAATCAATGAAAGCACCAATGTATAAATAAAATAAATCACCAAATTAATAAAAAGGAGTAGAATCATATGAAAAAAAAAATTCTTCTTTGAAATTTAGAATGAAAAATTCTTTTTAAAAAAATTTCATCCTTTAATAAGTACCGAAAATTTTATTAAAATCAAAAACATTGTTGATTTTGGCAAGAATTTTTAAAATCAAGGTGTTTTGTGACATCGAATTTTGGAAAATTTTCTAAATGCAAATATTACTGCCATTTTTTTGTTTACATAAAAACAACTTTTCACGCTGCCAATTTTATGAAGAATCTCCAGTTTTATAGAGTTTAGTCACCGAAAGTGAATAACAGATTTTTTTCCTCCAATCTTTCTTAATGATGGCACAAAGATTTTGATGACAAAATTATTTTTTATACAAGTTTGGGTTTTTTTTTTCTTCTCAGGGGTCGATTTCATGCCGAAAATTCTTGTTCTTTCCTAAAGCCGCTCCAGCATTTTATTCCGTGCTTGCACGTTAAATCATAGAAAGAAGAAAAAAATCAGACACCCACCTTAACTATAACCTAATCTCCTTTGTCGTTTCCTTATCTATTATTGCTAGCAAATCTCACGGATTACTTTTACACTCTTTTAAGCGTATTGCAATAATTAAATATCTTCTTTGAAAGTTTAGTTTTGGTTATAACTGCAAGAAAATAGGATTTCTGAACAGATTAAGGTCGTGTTTACGTTTTTTACTAAAATTTTATCGATTCCGCCTTAATTGATGGACCTGTCACCAGAAGAATGAAGTCGTGTTTTAAAATTCTTTTAAAAATAGAATTGACCTCAGAGAAATTTCATTTAATCATTAATTGACTGAATTTGGGGGAAATATTGCTTACTTTCCAGAGAAAACTTGGTGAAAAATGCATTTATTTACCAGGGGGGTTGTTTACTGGTGAAGAGAGTTCAAAGGTCAAGTAGTAGAGTTTCTACCTCGCCCATACCACATCCACTGTCGACGTGTTTGTTTTTAATGGATGACAGGAAATGTCAACAGCCCATCAATATTCTGTCAACACCTGATAAATGCCAGGGGAGGTAAATCACATTTCTGAATTATGCGCTACTGTACCTGGCGAAATCTATTGTATGTAATTAAACAAAAAATAGTCAAAATTCTTTTTAAAAAGACAGGTATATCAAAATTTGACAAACTTTATATGTATCGATGAGTAGAACACCACTCTTTCTGATAATAATGTTTCATGAGAATCCAAGAAGGTCCAATAAGCATAAACAAAAAAAAAAACCCACAGGTATATAGGAGCTATACCAAACATATGGAGAAATCCAAAATATTAGATCTGTATCTCTAATAGTTTTTAAATTAAAAATCTTTGAAATTTTACTTAAATTTTATGCCTTTTGGCAAACGAGCCTTTCTGTCCAACGTCCAGCATTTACAGCTCCTTTCATATGGAATATACAGCTTTGAAACTTTGTGACTAGGATCAGGTATATATTTAATGTACTTTTCCTCCTACAAAGCTCTGAAAATGGTAAAAAAATCTAAAACGTAAAAAGGGGACACCCACTTCTCACTCAAACAGTATGCAAGATAAAGCACTCATAGTTTTTTTCCTGTCATTTATAACATATCAGGTCATGTTTACACAGTAACCATATTTATTACTGTTATAGGAGTGTTAGAATGATTGTTTAAAATGTGCTCGATTTTCGAATGTGCTCAAAATTGCCTATTTTCATGTTCTCATTTGACCATGCGGGCAGTTAACCAACACTTTTATATTTTCACCATTTATTCTTATTTATCTGAAGATGATCTAACAAACATTTCATCTTGTTGCTGTGCCTCTTTGTGGAGTTATGATTTTTTTAATGCATACTGGGGGTGGGGTGCTGCAAAGTTCTCGGCTTGAGAAACACTTCCCAAATCTGAGTGTCATTTTGTCACTGTAACTGGAAAGTGTTCTTTTATATTGTAAAGTGCCAATTTACAGGGACCCTAGCGTTCTTTCTTTTGAATTTGTTTCCGTCATTTCTAAGTCATTTCCTTCTAGACCAGGCCGCAAACTTTTCATCAACCCCTCATATTAAATATTCAAAACTTGAAAGTATTCACTCCTGTCCCTGTGAATCTGAATACTATTTATAATGATTGTTTATGTTCTGAAAAGAAAGATTTAGAATTAATTTATGAAGGGATAGTATGTTGCTGTTATTGAAATAAAAAAGAGAAAAAAATTATTGCTTTTGCAAACTTCATTATCCAACTCTCGAATAGCTACACTCTCAAGACACTATAGATCAAAAGGACTACAATTGAGGATTCAAAACTTGAAAGTATTGACTTCTGTCCCTGTGAATCTGAATACTATTTATAATGATTATTTATGTCCTGAAAAGAAAACTTCTTGCTCTGATTATTTATCCATTAATGATGATAATGCTTTGACATGTTTTTGACGTTCAATAAAATTGCCTATCTTAAATGTTCCTGTTATTAAAATAGATCTATGTGGCAATTCTAAAACTGTGAACTATGTAAGATTTGTCTTTTGCTTGATTTTGTATGGCATGACAGCTCAACTTTTAAAAAATTATAACTCCATATCTGAAGATGATCTTAGCAAAATAATCATTGTTTCATTTCAAACATTTGCTATTTTTACATTTTTTCCTTCAATTTACCAGTATAAAACAAAAGATCGCGCTTTAAAAAAAAAAATTTTTTTTTATTTATGATGATCACAGAAAAGGAGAAAAGATTATTGCTTTCACAAACTTCATTATCCAACTCTAGAATAGCTACACTATCAAGACACTGTAGATCAAAAGGACTACAATTGAGGGAAAAAACAATGAGAGAGCAAAAAGAAAATATTTTGAGAAAAATACACACAGTAAAAATGTTTTTCTTCATATCTCTATATAGAGAAAGGATACAAAAATGTGCATTTCGAAAATATTGAATTAATCAAAATATCAATAAAAACACTAGAATGGCCACACTATCAAGACACTGTAGATCAAAAGGGAAAAAACAATGAGAAAGCAAAAAGAAAAACTTTTAAGAAAAATACACCCTGTAAAAACGTTTTTCTTCATATCACTATATAGAGAAAGGATAAAAAAAATGTGCATTCCGAAAATATTGAATTAATCGAAATAATCAATAAAAAATCATTTTTAAAAACAACTGCAATGAAAACATTTTTTTCCAGATCAAATGCCTAAACAATGATTAATCAAATAAAACTAAACAGTTACCAAGAAGAATATTTTTAATTTTCCTGTTTTTTAAATCCCAAAGTAAGAGTTCCATTCAGGCAATTCCAGAATTTTTTTGATAAAAAAGGTAAATAAAAATACAAACTGAATCATATGAGAAATAATCAAATAAATTGACAAAATTATTTTTTATACAAACTTAGGGATTTTTTTTCCTCCAGGTGTTGATTTCAAGCCGAAAATTGTTGTTCCTTCCTAGAAATGTGAACCATCTGAATGCAGTGTTGCCTATTTAGCACGTTTCTTGTTTTGGCATTGCAAAAAGCACTAAATTAGCGCGTTTTCACCTAAAACAATTTTAGCATCTTTTTGGTGGTTTTTGCCCATTTTTGGCAATTTTTAAAATATTAGTGCGTTTAAAAGCGCTTTTTGGCAGTCAAACTAGCGCAAAATATTTTTTGAGTTGGCCACACTGTCTGAATGGCATAAATTTAACAAATACAATATTTTGCAAATATATAAAAATAGGTCTACAGCAAAGTAAATTCTGTTTACATTTTTGAAAAAACAGGTTCGGTCATTGTCACCAAAGCATTATTTAAGAATTTTTAAAAAAATGACAAATAAAGTAAAATATTGCACTTCTTGGCAAGTTTCTATCTTTATTTGCAAACTCATATTTTATGGCTAATTTCCGTAAAAAAAAAAAAATATATATATATA
>VCCN01003376.1:5878298-5898813 GCA_006491835.1 Architeuthis dux
CATCTTCCCTGCAGTAAACTACAGGTCACAGCGTGCATCTTTCGAGTGATGGATGGACAGTTCCACAACAAAGCTACAAAGGAACTTAGTAACTACACCGGTCACAAAGAAAGGTCGACGCTTCTTACAGATATACATAAACAATATTTATTTATCTCTGAAGTCTCAGTACAATGTAAGAACTTATTTGCCCTCTGACCGGCTGTAGATATAATTCAGGATGGACGTTGTGTTGTGGTTTCTCAGAAATGAGTGGTGATATCTGGGACTCTGGGTGAGAAACTCACCTCAGTCCGGTTGATACATCCTAAAGGAAAACTGAGCAAAGATCCCAAATTCAAGCCGGACTACACAAAATTCATGGAAGGTGCTTTCAAGGATGGTGATGTGGAGAATGCAAACAGACAACCAGAGTGGGAAATGTATGGCATATCCCACACCAAGGGGATTTATCGCCATGGGAAGCCGGATCAGGGTAGTCCTTGATGCCACTGCAAGATATGAAGACACTACCCTAAATGATAATCTGCTGATTGCACTGGACATTACAAATGGGCTGTCTGGAGTTCTCTGCCATCTCCGGAAGAATCACATTACAGTCATGTGCAATGTGGAAAGAATGTTCCACAGGTTCCACATTAGCAAAGAAGATAGAGATCATCTGCGGTTCCTGTGGTGGGAGAATAAAGATACAGATTCAGAACCTAAAGAATACAGCACGATGGTTCACCTCTTTGGGGCACCTTGGAAGTTTAGGAAAAAGAGAAGGCACCACAGTAAAACATCCATCATTGGACAACCCATTCAAAATTAGTTGTTCTGTGAGAAAGCAGGTAATAACTCCGCTTTCCAACCTCTGGCCCCCACTATACCGGAATGGAGGGCTTGAAAAATACTATCGATACACTGTTACAGAGCGTATTATCAGCTAGTCAGTGGTAATTTGGTGGGACTGTAACTGGCGCCAAACAAAGAGAAAGATAAAATTTAAAAAATCTCACAAGGAAACCAGGAATGTCAACTATATTTTAAGCCCAAACCAGGAATTTTTTATATTATCTCACTAATGAGATTTTAAGTAGGTCGGGAAGCCGACCCATGGGAGTTTTCCTAGTGGGTTTTAAATCACCACAAATAGATTGTAATCTCCTGGCGTGCATCTCAAGGCTCAACAGGGGACCCTTTTATCTTTACCTTAGAGTTTCTCTAACAGGTTTTGTGAGGATCTGAATTCTCGAGGACACTCCAGCTTAATCACCTGAAGTTGGTGTCAGTTGGCTGGCCGGTGTAATTTGACCTATGGCACCATAGATAATTAAAAACACATGTTCCTACACACACACACATTTCACCACCCACTCTCATCACCCCATATCCAGGAAATCACATTTGGGCAGAGTTTCTCACCCAGCGTCCCAGATATCTCCACTCATTTCTGAGCTCCTCTGAAAACACAACACAAAATCCATCCCGAATTATATCTACAGCCGGTCAGAGGGCGAATACAATAAATTTGACTAGTTTTTTTACCTTCATCTTAGCTTTGGCTGTTTTGTATATAACTTTCAATTCGGGCCATTGTTTCTATGGCAACGAATGACAACGTGGTCGAGGGAAGCTACGAGACATTTAGTATGGCCTATTCTTACAGTTCGATTTATTGTCAACTACAACATACCCACATCTGCAAGCTTCATGCTAGAACCTATTCCTTCCTTATCAATTTGTTGATCCATGCTATTCGTGTTTATTTTGCTTGTGTCATTGTTTTGCGTTCAAACGCTATGTATGTTATACATTGTTGATTCTTGCTGCTTGAAATGCACTTGTTTCTCAGTTTTATTTTGTGTTTGGCTCGCTTATTCTGTTTGCTTTCAAACACTATATATGTTATATTAATTGATTCATGCAGTTTGTGTTCATTTCGCTTGTATTTGTCATTTTGTGTTCAAACATTATGTAGGTTATATAGTTGTTTTCACTGCAATTGTTTCTCTGCTTTAAATCATGGCCATTTTACGTTCAAACGGTATGTATCTTGATTTGTGATGTTTAACTGCACTTGTGTATTTTCCTAATTTGCGGCTTCGTTATATTGCAGTGTTCACGTTGCACTGAGACTTCAGAGATAAATAAAGATTGTTTATGTACATCTGTAAGAAGCGTTGACCTTTCTTTGTGACCGGGTGTAGTTACAGATTAAATTTTAAAATTTAAAACGTTTCCCTGTGACGCTATTAAATAAAAATCATACCAACTAAAATGAATACCAAAAATTTCATTGAAATTGGCTCATTTTTTAAATTCATGGTAAAAATTTATAGTCCCTCTTCTCTGGGCTAAATATGCCAATTTAACTATCACACTACATAAGTGTTTTAAAGTGTAAACATAAGTTTTTTTAAATATATGTCCGTGTTTATATTGTTTAGGCTAATAATTTTTAGATGAAGATTTTCTACAATTCTTCTTATTAATAACGCAAAAATCACAACAATAAAATTAACAGGTAGCAGGTTCGAATAAAATTCCAACGGATTTAGTTTCTCTTGGAAATTATCTTCATAGAAATGAAAAATATGTGTCAACTCTAAAAAATTTCATTGAGATTTCTTAAAATTAAAATGGGGGGCGGGGAGGTGTTGACTTGACTTGAAACAAAACATTTTCTTACAAAATACCCTTCTCATAAGAAAATTTATTCAACATTGAATACATCCCTAAATTTGTATAGAAATTGGCTCATTAGTATATTTTTGATGGAATTTTAAAATGTGTGTATTAATTAGGCTCACTTTCCCAATGCAATTTCTACTAGTTCACCGGTTCTCGAATTAATGTAAACAAGTTTTCAAACCTGGTTATCTCCGGTTTTATATTGCCTACAGAATTTTAGTTGACAATTTTCTACAATCTTTCTTCTTATCAATAACACAAATATTATGACGATACAATTAATAGATTTCAAGTTACAGACGTTTTAATCGACACATATCGCTTTTTACCAAAAGTCCGTGAGAGTCGCCTTTTCTTTTTGACTAGCAAAACACACTATTTTTTAATTTTAATTTATTTAATTACATCTTTAGGCCGATATTGTCCCGTGTTGTTGTTTTTTGTTACGTTATCGAGTCCGAAATAAAGGGTCAAACTCGAAACCGTACTTACGAACACCAAACAAAAGAAATCGTCCCTCTACTCTCACCCAAGAAGAAAAATATTACACTTACCTGTGTCTGTCAGTCTCTCTTTTAACGGCATTTGTATGAAAAATGCAATTGTCTTTACTTTTGAAATTATTGAACTGACGAATGCAATTACAACCTTTCGGTCATGTTTCGCAAAGGGAGGCCATACATTTTCGGAGATTTCAACCATTTATTTCTGCTACGGAGGACCATTCACGTAGAAACTGGTATCTTTAATGTGGAGAATTTTTCTTCCTTTAGAAACTGGTTGTTTGCGAAGATTGTTTTAATAATACAAAGACCAATCCCGTAAAAATCTCAAAGAATTTTAATAGCAATGTTTACTCACCTTAGTTGGGGTCATTTCTGAATGTAAATGTTTTTAATTTAAATAGCAAAAACAAATTAAAAACCTTTACATACAGAAATGACCCCCAACAAAGGAGTTTTGTTTTTGCTAAAGAAAACAAAAAAAAAAACCATTTAAATTAAAAACCATTAAACTCAGAAATGACCCAACTAAGGTGAGTAAACAATGTTATTAAAATTCTTTTTAAAAAAATAAAATTTACGCGATTGGCCTTTGTATTATTAAAAAGAAATCTTTGCAAACAAGAAAAAAACCAGTTCCTAAATAATAAAAAAAATAAGAAAGATTTTTACGCGATTGGTCCTCCGTAGCAGAAATAGGCATTTGTTGAAATCACCGAAAATGGCCAAACCTTCTTTCTTGCCAATATCTAGATTGTCTTCTTTTGCAAGAATAAAATACAAATGATTGTTTTTTTCCCGTCCAGAAAAGAGTACTAAAACAAAGAACAGACAAATCATGGAATGTATTTAACTTAACGGTGATTGGCGAGTTTAGTTCTTCGTTGTTGAAGTTGATAGCAGTGTTGCCAATTCAGCGCGTTTCTTGTTTTGGCAGTGCAAAAGGCGCTAAATTAAAAACATTTTGGCCGTTTCTGGCAATCTTCCGGCTACTTTCGACCATTTCTAGCGTCTTTCTGGTGGCTTTTAGCCATTTTTGGCCGTCAAACTAGCGCAAACATATTTTGAATTGGCAGCACTGGTTGATAGTTACTTTTGGCACAAGGCCATGAGTATAAAGGCACCCAGTGAGGATCGAGTACAGTACTAATGATGTGTGGGACCAGCTTGTTAACCATTACACCACCATTGTTGAAATTATTAAAATAATGCCAATGGGTAAATTGAAATTGGTTTAAGTTTTAACAGTACTACTTTGATCCCCTTGATGAAGCGTCAACCACGGACTTTTGACAAAAGGCGACATGTGTCCAAAACTTGTAACCTATTCAATGTTATCATAATAATCTTTCGGTTATTAATAAGAAGAAAGATTGTAGAAGATTATCAATTAAAAATTATATGTGTAGACAATATAAACCCGGAGATAACCGGGTTTGAAAAGATGTTTACTTTCGAGAACCGGTGGACTAGTAGAAATTGCTTTGGGAAATTTGAGCCCAATTTACACACACATTTTAAGATTCCACCAAAAATATACTAATGGGCCGATTTCTATAACAATTTAGGTATGTATTCAATGTTGAATGTATTTTCTTATCAGCCCCACAGAAAGGTATTTTGTAAGAAAATCTTAGGGAATTTATTTTTTCAAGTCACCCCCCCCTTTTAATTTAAAGAAATTTCAATTAAACTTTTTAGGGTTGACACATATTTTTGCATTTCTATGAAGATAATTCCCAAGAGAAACTAAATCTGTTGGTATTTTATTCGAACCTGCTACCTGTTAATTTTAAATTGGCTCTAAATCGGTTGTTTTACACTCGCAAACCGGTTAAACCTGAAAATTTGCATTCGGAAGATTTAGCCCAATTTATACACACATTTTAAAATTTCACCAAAATCTACTAATGAGCCGATTTCAATAAAAATTTTCGGTATGTATTCAATTTTGAATGATTTAAAAAAAAAAAATGAAAACGGTACTATTTTGTAAGAAAAACTTATGGAATTTTCTTTTAAGTCAACCATCCCACCTTTTAATTTTAATATCTTTTGCATGCCAAAAATATTGACATTTCTATGAAGTTCCCAGAGAAATTAAATCAGTTGAAATTTTAATTCATAATGCAGACTATTTTTTTTACAAATTGGCCCTGAATCGGAAAAAAAGAAATGTAATAAAACTGAAATATTTTATTCTTTGAAAGTTTTTCATTGCTTTTTTTTTTTTTTTAAATCAAAATATATTGTACACATTTTGATCTAACCAAAAAAGAAGAAGTCTACTGGAAATTTTTTTTAATGGCTTTTTAAAAATGTCATTAAATCTGACTCTTATGGCTATTATCACTATAGGTACTAATACTATCGCTGTTACTATTGACTTACTTACGACTATCTAGAGATTACTCCGCTACGATCTTTGTTTGTGTTTATTCCATATATTTAATAATGGAGTCAGATATATTTAACATTGGTTTTAATTCTATCAATAATAACTTTTATTATATAGTTTCGACTTAATAATGAACATTATGGCCGATATAACATGTAGTCCCTATGTAAAATAATGAGCATAATGCACAAAACAAAACTAAATCAAAACAAAATTAATAAAATCCCTATGTAAAATAATGCATAAACAGGGCCATAACAAGGGGAAAATGTTTTGGGGGTCCAAGAGGCAACTAAGCCAACTGCAACTGGGGGATGCTGTAAGCCCTCCAATGGGGTTCCAGTCCCGGAAAATTTGGAATTTCTTAGCATTTCAGGACCCAAGTTCCTTGCATTATAGCAGTCTAAGATGATAAAGTTCCAATGTGATTTTTGGCACTGAATTTCATTGACCAATACCTCATAGTTAGGAGAGTATGATAATATTGCTGTTTGTAAATGATCATCAAGATGCTCTTCGGTAAGACGAGATCTGTATTTTGATTTTATGATATTCAATCAAAAACGGTGATTCACAAAGGTAGGTGGATCCGAAAAGCGGTTTTATGTTGTATGCTGCTCTTTTCAGGAAAGGAATTTTTTCTCTTACAACCAAACTCCAAATGTTTTCATGTGTTACAAATGATTTTATCACAATGTCATTTTGCAGTTCCAAAATCTCTAGTTCCAGATCTTTTGTTTTTACTTGAATGTCTTCCAATGACTGTAGCGCTATCTGTTATATTTACGTGGCAAAGGTAAAAGTAAAAGGATTTAATAAAAATGCGATCATTGGCTCTATGATAGTAAAACATTCAAATTTTTTTCGAAGCAATTGAAGGTGGATTACAAATGGTGATGGGTTAAAGTTACTGTCACCTATCATTTTCTTCATATTTGGGAAATGTGAGAAATCCATGAAACAAGTTTTGCTTTAAATGAATTTATAGAGCCTATCATTCTAGCTATTTGTTTCCCTGAAGTTCCAAGTTTAAAGAATTTAATTTTTCTGTGATGTCTTTGAGAAAACCCAAATCCACCAAGAGTCGCAGTTGATCAAAGTTTAGATTTCTGGATTGGAGAAAATTATTTATCTCTTCAATTAGGCTTACAAATTTTGTCAGAACTTCGCCTTTACTGAACCATCATACTTCTGTATATAAGATGTCAGATTGTTTATTTTCAGTATCCTCTAGTAAGGCCTTGAAAAGATGCTGTTGCAAAGGTGCTGCTCTAAAAGAGTTTAGTATTTTAATTACTACATCATGGAAAATGCAAATACACATATATGCATACACATCCATGCCACAAACCTACACATATGCAGATACACACATATGCATACACATACATACTACCCACACATGCCACTATTACACTTACTAACCATGCCAAATACAGACACACATATGAAATGTCAGATTATAATTTATGTATTTATTTACAAGATTATTATTTAATTATTTACAAGCTGTAATGAACCATAACAATATAAAAATTACATTTTTTATGAATTATGAGTTAACCCCCTTCCCACACTTATTTCAAAAAGGTTTTTTTAAATTTGTTCCCAAGTTTTCAATTATTTCTTGTTAAGCATGCCTCGTGGAGAAATTGGCAACTGGAAGTTATTTAGAAAAAGGTACACATGGAATGGTGAACATTTCAAAGCTCTATAAGACCCAGGGGATATTTTTGGGGGGTAAAGTGGGTCTTATATCAAACAGATGTGATTAAACATCTGGAGGTTGTCTAAAAAGGAATTTTGCATCATAATGTTTGAAGCAGACTAATATATATATATATATTTGAATTCTGATTTATACAATATGAACTAAAAAGACCACAAAGATAAATCCTGATTTATAGTATTATACCAAAAAGAGACATGTCGATATGGAAACGACACGTGGGTCGTATGTTGCAAAAAAGAAAATGCATAAGTGCATTTTTTTTCGCTGATGAACCGTCTCATTCCCAGGTTGCACATTTACGGGAGAGAAGAATCTGTGTAAAGAAACAAACAGTTGGTCCATATAAGAAAAAGGCTCTCCCACATGGTCAGAGAGTAAGATGACAAAATTCAGTTATTTCAAGGAAAATGGGTTCGTTTTATTTCCATTGATAAGCTTCGATGCAGAGCTGGTTTCACGGATCAATCAAGGTATTGCATTCTGTTTTGTTAAAATTCTAATGGGTTGTTCTGTTCCTAGTTACTTTACTGAAAGACTGACGATGATGATGATAGTAGCTCAGGCCACACTGGACTCTTCCTCCCACTCTCTCCTGCACCATAACAAGCTCCGAGCTGTTGACTCATCGCTGCTGTGTGCCCAACTGACTGACTCCCAATTTAAATCATGGCCCACCCTTAAAAATACTCTGATTGGTTGAACATATTCTCTGTTTTCCCTCGGTCAGCCGTTTGACCTATATTCTGGCCAAGAATATGATACTCTCCAGCGCAAAACCCAATACTACCCCTCCCCCCAAATGCCAGTCTTCTGTACCCTCCTTCCTTCAGCAAGGTTGCTCCTAGTTTTGAATTCAGAGTTGTCATTCTCCTAGACTGGTTGCCTCCGAAAGCTAGAGAGCTCAGTCTGGGGAAGTAAGGATATATAAAAAAAATATAGTTATCCCAGTTAAGGGTGTCAGAGGGCACGAATACACTAAAACCACAAATAATGTTTGCTGAACACCCCTTTAAAAAAAAAAAATCTGTGACGACAGTGTGCACTGCGAGAATGAACCTGAGCCCTCGGCCCTGCCACAGCCTAAGAGACTTTGTGTGGCAGCACTGTTAGAACATCCAGGCTCCGCACTCATGTTTTGCTGTGCCAGACACTTCGCATATGGGCATTTGAATCATTCCTCAGTAGGATATAAGTGGCCAATTATGAGGAGTGAAAATAATTCGCTTTTGGCTGCGGTCTGATGAACGTTGTTGGTGTGATTCGAGAGAAAACAATGCGTTTGTCGGTGTCGTGCAGAAGAAGATCCCTCCAAAGAGGTGTCCTGTGAAAGAGACTTTGTACCCTGCGGTCCTCCTGAGTCTCTAACAAGCTATTTCGGCATATTTAGGAATGGTAGACAAGTTCGACCTGAGACTGAAACCCAAGTTTAGTGGCACCACACCCGGCCAAGCCATAGCAAATGAGACGATGATTAGAAATGCTTCGGGTGCTGGTTGAAGAGTACACCATGAATATGGATGTGACGTTAGTCAAATTTTACCAAAGGTGGCTAAATTCATTAAAAAAAGAAGCCGAACCTGCATGGTCGATATGCGCTACTGCTGTGGGCAACTTGGATTCCAGCCAAGTAGCTAACATCCACCAACAAAGTGGGCACCCGAGTGGGAAGAGGACCCTTTACTTTGCCAGACGCGTCGACTGCTCAGAAAAACCCTTTTGGTCTCCAAAACCCATAAATTTGTACCATAAACCTTTTGATAAACAAACACTTTACCATTCCCAAATTGTAAATGTACAAATAAATGAATACAGTAAAAAAATGAAAGCCATAAATTTCATAAAACTACAGTACAGTGAATTGGAAAAAAAATGTAATGTCTAAAATACCATTCGACTAACTGGTTTGCAAGTGTAAACAAATTTTCAACCACGATTATCTCCAGGGTTTTATTGTCTACATAAATAATTTTTAGTTGATAATTTTCTACAATCTTTCTTCTTATTAATAATACAAAGATTATTACAATAAAATTAATAGATTGCAAGAGATGTTTTTATTGACACATTTCAGTTTTTGTCAAAAAGACTGTGGTAGTTGCTATATTATAAATATATATGCATTTATGATTTACTAAACTTTTTAGGTTTTGTTTATACTCTTCAAAACTGAACTGCAAATTATCGAAACCGTGAATGGAAAACCCACGAATGGTAAGGGATAACTGTATGTGCGAATTGTTACAAATAAAAATACATTTTAAAAAATTCTTAAATTTTTTATTAGTATTATTATTTATCATTTTTAAAAACAGACATTTTAACATCTTTTTCAAAGCAGTTTGCACTAATGACTGAAATGACCAAAGGTAGGTTGTAGCATGGGTCCTGTTTGATCCCTTAACCTTTTGTTGCTATATCCTTTGTCTCTTAGGAGGGATACAAGGCTGGAACTTGCTTTTTCCCTGGCACCCTGCTGAATAATTAAAGCTACAACAGCTCACAGTAATTCTGTTTGCCAAATTAATGTAAATAAAAATAAGTTATGGATATTTTGGCAACTCAGCTGTTATTATCTTATTGCGATCATAACATGGGGTTAGGGGTTAGTCAGTCAATCATTCATGGCAAAGGTTCATTTGTGTTGGGGGCTTTTAACAAAGTAAGACGACTTACCCATCAAAAATGGATTTGACCGATCACTGCTAAAGAAGCTAATTTTATTAAATCAAGTATTGTAAACCATGTTTATTAATTTTTAACTACTATTTAACTTCATCTTAACTTTTAGTTGTTTTTTTAATTACAATTCAAATTGGTTTTAGTAAAAAAGCTATTATTATTTGTTCATTGTAAACCATTTTACACATTGTGATTTAAAAAACTACTAAAAATTAAGATGAGTGTAAATAACAGTCAAAAATTAATAAAAATGGTTTACAATACTTGATTTAATAAATAAAAAAATAATCAGTTTTTACTAAAACTCAAACAGTCATTGCTGTGCCTGCTTAGTATGAAAGTAAAAAAAATGTTAGCTTCATTAGCAGTCACCGCTAAAGAGGCTAACATCTTTTTTTACTTTCGTAATAAGTTGGCACGGCAATGACTGTTTGAGATTTAGTAAAAAACATTTTTTTATTAAAGCAAGTATTGCAAACCATTTTTACTAGTTTTTGACTGTTATTTACCCTCATCTTAATTTTTAGTAGTTTTTTTAAAAAACCACAATGTGTAAAAGGTATACAATAAATGAATAATATCTTTTTTACTAAAACCAAGTTGAATTGTAATTAAAAACACAGCTAAAAGTTAAGATGAAGGTAAATAGTAGTTAAAAATTAATAAAAATGGTTTACAATACTTTGTCTAAATAAAAATTAAATCATAAAATAATCGATCGCTTTTTTACTAAAACCAAAGCAATAACACTGCCATGCTGGCCTTACTGAATTTGTGATTAAACAAGCTAAAAATTAGGATAAATGTAAATAATTTTTTTTTACTAAAACTCAAACAGTCATTGCCGTGCCAGCTTAGTACAAAAGTTTTTAAAAATGTTAGCTTCTTTAGCAGTGATCATTCAAATCAGTCTTTATCATGCAATCCATTTTTTACGGTTAAGTCATCCTACTTCGCCCTGTATTTTATATTGTGGAAAGAGCAAAGGTTATATGCAGCATGAACAGTGAAACCAAATTTATGCAGGGAGAGAGTTTTCTCTGATGTGTTTCTTCTTGTGTACTCTCAAGGATGAACTTTGTGAAAAATTAGAGCCACAAACATCACAGTGGAAGGGTTTTTCTCCAGTGTGTCTTCTCATGTGTCTTTTAAGACTTGAACAAACTGAAAACTTTGACCCGCAAACTTCACACTGAAAAGCTTTTTCTCCAGTGTGTGTATGCATATGTGTTCTTAAATTTGAATTTTGTGTAAATTTTGTTCCACAAATGTCACAATGGTAAGGTTTTTCTCCAGAGTGTGTTCGCATATGTGTCTTCAGACTTGAATCTCTTGAAAACTGTGATTCGCAAATGTCACATTCAAATGGCTTTTCTCCAGTGTGTGTATGCATGTGCCTTTGCAAGCTTGCATTTTGGGAAAATTTGGACCCACAAATGTCACAGTGATAAGGTTTTTCTCCTGCATGTATTCGCATATGCGTCTTCAAATTTGAATTCCTTGAAAAGTGTGAGCCACAAACATCACACTCAAAGGGCTTTTCTCCTGTGTGTGTAAGCATGTGTCTGCGTAAAATTGAGTTTTGTGAAAATTTTGACCGGCAAATGTCACAGTGGTAGGGTTTTTCTCCGGTGTGTGTTCGGATGTGTTTGCGCAAACTTGAGTTTCTGGAAAATTTTGCACTGCAAATCTCACATTTGTAAGGTTTTTCTCCCGTGTGTGTTCGCATATGTATTCTTAAACTTGAATTTTCCGAAAATGTTGACTCACAAATTTCACAGTGGAATGGTCGTTCACCTGTGTGAATTTTGATATGTCTCACTAGATCAAATTTTCTGTCAAACTCTTTCATACACACATTACATCGCAAGGTTTTTATCTTGGTTTTGGCTCTTTTGTCTAAACTGCTGGAAACTTTAGAACCCCCAGCCTCAGATTCTACGTTTGCCATCTCACTTGTTTCCATGGCTTAACTAGACACTTTAGCTCTTAAATTCATGGACTGCTTGTATTGACGGTGGAACTCTTCAATGAAAAGAATTAAAAGTAATAGAACTCTGAATTGAATAGAAAAGAAATTCAACAAATGGTCAAAGGGAGATAATTCTAATCAAAAGTCATAACCATGTATTCGCATATGTGTCTTCAAATTTTAATTTCTTGAAAAGTGTGAGCCACAAACCTCACACTCAAAGGGCTTTTCTCCTGTGTGTGTAAACATGTGTCTGCATAAGATTGAGTTTTGTGAAAACTTCGACTGGCAAATGTCACAGTGGTAGGTTTTTTTTCTCCAGTATGTGTTCTATGTGTGTTCTGATGTGTCAATCAATGACAGTCAAATCTTTTTATAAAATGAAGAGTTAGTAAAATCTGCATATTAAAAATCTTGAATCGGATTTTCTTTTTTCCTGGAAATTTTGTTCAAAGAAATATTTTTAAAGATCCTTTCTTGCATTTGAAATGAAAATCCAAAAGAAAATTCAATAATTCTTGCTAATTGTTCAAGTGGCTCTATATTTTCAAAGAACAGATAATTCAGAGCTCTTGTTGAACCTGAAATGACAAAATAATTTGAGCTCTTAAATATAGTTGTCTTCAGTCAAAATATCTAAAATTAAAAAGCAAACCAAAATAGATTAGTTTTTAACCCATAAGAACCCACTGTGACACTGGTGTCACATACAATCTAATTGCTCTGCACAGTCTCTTATATAATATTAGATTTTAGCCTTGATTTTAACTCATGAAGTGTACTAAGTGACATCTACTGAACATCCTGGTGCAGTCATGTTACTGTGTGTCAATTTGCCTACCCAGAATCCCACATAATGTTCTTTCAAGTAGAAATCAGTCTGGGTTCTTATAGGTTAACATTCAAATAATTATTTTCTATAGTTTTGAGAAGGGTTATTAACATTCAAATAGTTCTTCGGGCGATTGAACTCCTTGTTGTTTGTGTTGTTATTTGGTATTTGAAGGACTATAAGACCCTCCACCATTTCAGCAGGGAATATTAAGAAAAAGGTTTTTTGTGTATTTACGGGTAAGCATTTAATGTTATTGAAATATATAGCTACGGTATAGCAGAAGAAAAAATCTTGGACAAAACCTGGACAGCCTAGAATACCACTTTTAGTTTCTATCCAATATTTATAGCTTGAGCACACTGCTCCTGTAGCCATCTTGGATCGGGTGATAAACGAAGATATCTAATCATTGCTATCAAAGGTTTAGGTTATTCATGTGTTCTGACATTTATATGTATCTATGTATCTGGACTTCACCCAGCCCTAACCATTCATAGTAGAAACTTGAAATTTCTCACACTCCCCTAATGAGTAGGGAAAATGTTTTGCTTAATTTTTTTGAAAATTCCCCTCCAAAATACGGTTTTAGTGGGGGCGTTCAATTTTCAATGAAAGCTTATGCTAAATTGGTCACTAGTTTGTGCCCACATGTTCTTGATCACAATCCAACTGTTTAATTGATCACCTCCAACACAGCATATATGGGTGGTGGCGATTCATAATTTCCCTTGGTATGCTAGTTCCATACAGCTTTAATTTTTATGATAATTCCTTTGTTTTATTTAAGCACCCGTAATAATAATAGTGTATATGCCATTATATAAGACGGGCATTTAAATTTTTCTTTTTTTAAAAAAATCTACAAAAATTACACTGCATCTAATGTGCTGGTATTATGAGTAGGGGGCTGTCTACCAAAGCTTTTATCCAATAGTATAGCTTGGGCGCTTTCCTCCTGTAGCCATCTTGATTTGGGTGTTAACAAACTTTTTTCACCCCAACCACAAAATTTCATTGAAATAATGTGAATTTAGGTAATTTCTTTTTGGAAACTTGGGATGCTTTATCGCCCTTTGTTGGGAACCTCAATACTTAAGTCCCCACTGGACAAAAGCGCTTGAAAACCTGTGCAATCAATTGCAGTAAAAATATAAGGCCTATTAAAGAAGAGTAAGAAGAAAGTGCAACTTGTCAATCAGTAGACCACTTAAAAAAATGAAGGGAAAAAAAATGAATCTGTGAATCTTCTATCTTTGACTTTAAATTCGCCATCAGCAGCAGCGGACGACTCGGTCGATTCCGCTATCAGCAACAGTTGAAGCGGCGGCCATTTAGAAACAGTAACGGTAATGTTACCCATATTTACAGAAAATTAAGTGTAAATTCGCCATCAGCAGCAGCGGACGTCTCGGTCGATTCCGCTATCAGCAACAGCTGAAGCGGCAGCGATTTGGAAACAGTAAAGGTAATGATAGCCATATTTACAGAAAATTAAGGGTAAAAAAAAGGTTAAAAATTGATTGATTATTAATAAAAGTAGATGTAACTTTTCAAAATATGACCTTAATTAAAAAGTTGGAATATAGGTAAATAAATTGAATTATTTAAAACCAACTTTAAAAAAAAAAAACATCAAAAATACAATTCGTGGGAAGAAAAAAAATGCTTGTTGTACGTACCTGTGTTTTCTCTCTGGTATCACCTGCCCCGCCTTTTTCGGAAATATTTTGTTGAAAAAAAGCAGAATAATTATTTATTTTGTTTGTCTTTCCCCCCTGTATATCCTTTCCTGTTCGTAGAATAAATTCGTCATATTGAATGAAATGAATAGTCAATATCCTGAACGAACGATCATTTACAAAAACAAAAAGGGGAAGTAATTCCACGGTGGCCACCCGGACTGCTTCCTTATAAAATAACTAAACACCAGTTGTATGTAGTTTTTATTCGCGTGAAATGTTCAAATGTTATGCTTTCTCCCTTTATTTTGTTGTTGTTGTTGTTGTTGTTGTTTTTCATGTTGAATTGTAATTAAAAAACAACTAAAAGTTAAGATGAAGGTAAGTAGTAGTTAAAAATTAATAAAAAATAGTTTACAGAACTTCGTCTAAATACAAATTATATCATAAAATAATCGATCATTTTTTTACTAAAACCAAAACAATAACACTGCCGTGGTGGCCTTACAGAAATTGTGATTAAATAAACTAAAAATTAGGATGCTGGTAAATAGCAGTCAAAAATTAATAAAAATGGTTTACAATACTTGATTTAATAAAAAAATTAAAATAAAATAATCGTTTTTTATTAAAACTCACGCAGACATTGCCGTGCCAGCTTAGTACGAAAGTAAAAAAAATGTTAGCTTCTTTAGCAGTGATTGGTCAAATCAGTCTTTATGATGCTATCCACTTTTGACGGTTAAGTTGTCCAACTTTGCCAAAAATAGTGTTTTTTGCTTATATAGTCAAAAAGGCAATAGCACTAAAGGGTTAAGCTACCTATGTTTCTTTTCTCCCTTCTCTCTTCCTATCGTGTCCGTCACACTTATAGTATCAGTAGTAGCCATCAGCCAAGCCTGTTGTTTACACATACTAGTTTAAATAATCTGCTTGATAAAATCAAGTCTAATTTAATACACAGTGAAAATAACTATTGCTTGTGAAGACTATTCATTTGACCACAGCATATAATGTGGAAAAGAAACCAATTTAGTACCTAAGATTGGTAATACAAAGAGAGAATACAATTAGAAACCGTCAACCAAAACTGTCAACATAGGTTTCTTCAATTTTTAAGTTGGTCTGGCTGACTGTATCATGAGAACAGGCCGCACCAATGGAGCCAGAGGACTGAACATTTTAACATTTACTCCTTATTATGTCTAGAAAAAATATTTTTTTTGTTTTTTGAAAATTCACCCCCTCCCCCAAATACGTTTATGGAGGAGGGGGTCAATTTGCAATGTAAGTTCATGTTAAATTGGTCCCTTAGTTTGTGTCCAGTTGCATTCACGTTTTCTTTTTAAATTTGGACTTTTTTTAGTGATCATTGCTCAACAAAAGACAAGAGAAGTAACTTATTCATTGATCACTCCTTTTTGCAATTTTTCAATTGATCAACCCCAACACGGCATGTTGCCAAAAGATATTGTTCACATGACGGTTTCTATTGAGTGACTAACCTGAACGGTTTGACTTCGGATGGTTAAAAGTTGTTATTATTGCATTCATCTACCTTTTTTATGATTTTACTTGTAAAATTCTATCTCTTCCACTAAAGTGAATCAGACCAAATGCAATAAACTAAAAAACAAAAACATTTAAGAACAACATCAAAATTATGTTCATTAGTAAATGCTGGTAACTTTACTGGTATATAGATATGTTTCAATACCATTTATTCAGATGTCATGTTCCTCTCCCAAATGAACACAGCTGAAACAGATACAAGATAAGCATAGGTTAGCTGAAACAAATACATAGGTTAAAGTTAGTAGTAATTATTGTCTGTACTACATCAAAACCTGCTCTAATCAAAACTGCACTGTTCAAGGTCTTATTAAAATTTAATATGTTTGTTTATTTCAGCTTATAGTTAGTTATATTAATTTGTATAGCAATACCGTAACCGCACTACATCAAAACCTGCACTAATCAAAACTGCACTGTTCAAAGTCTTATTAAAATTTAATATGTTTACACATATTTGATTAGTGCAGATAATTTGTTCCAAAATTTTCTGTAATGCTCAAAACCGCACTGTTCAAGGTCTTATTATAATTTAATATGTTTGTTTTTTCAGCTTATACTTAGTTACATTAATTTGTACAGCAATACCTTAACAGTACTACATCAAAACCGCACTGTTCAAGGTCTTATTATAATTTAATATGTTTGTTTTTCAGCTTATACTTAGTTACATTAATTTGTACAGCAATACTTTAACCGCACTAGATCAAAACATGCTCTAATCAAAACTGCACTGTTCAAGGTCTTATTAAAATTTAATATGTTTGTTTATTTCAGCTTATAGTTAGTTATATTAATTTGTACAGCAATACTTTAACCGCACTACATCAAAACCTGCTCTAATCAAAACTGCACTGTTCAAGGTCTTATTAAAATTTAATATGTTTGTTTATTTCAGCTTATAGTTAGTTACATTAATTTGTACAGCAATACCTTAACTGTACTACATCAAAACCTGCACGAATCAAAACCGCACTGTTCAAAGCAGCACTAATCAAGGTATTCCGGTAATTTGAATGGTTAAAGCAAAGTATTGTTAACTAAAATTCTTGTATTGATTTGGGATAAGGTTTGCCAATATTCCAATTGAGGAGGGTTTGCCTTCCTAGAAAATCAGCATTCAAAATCCTGGCTTTTACCCAGACTCAAACACTGATCTCTGGCGCTGATGGAAAATATGCAACTATCTCAGCCACAAGAGACTTATAGTTATTTATAAGCTTGGCTTAGTTTGGCACAAGGCTACAATAGTAGTGCACCCAGTGAGGATCAAATTCACTGCACTTGGGTAGTCCGGGGAGGGGGGGATAAGTCTATTAGGTAAAAATAAAAGTCTAGTCTAGGGTTTCTGCCCTTCTATCTCTCAAGTTGAAGGTTCGAAATAAGCTCCAAGTTGAGAATGATTTAAGATCTGCTCTCTCACTAATGGACCCACAAATCGAAGAACTAGTAGCAAAAAAAAGAGATCACATTGATGTGTATATCAGTTACGATAGCAGAATTCTTATTTTTAAGGGTAATAAATTGTAATTTCAAATGATGTGTTCCTAATTATTTTTGCTTGCTTTCTTTGAGTAACAAATATACAACAGCAGCAGAATTATACAATTAAACTAATCCTTATTATGAAGCTGTCTAATTATACATAAAATAAAGTTATTATTTAAAATTATTCTTTGTTGCAACTTAATAAATGGAAGTGAAGGGAATATTAGTAATCTTATTGACAAAAGTGGGTAATGACTTCAAATGGTTGGGAACCACTGCACTAGATCATTAGTCCATAAGAAGACCATGGTAGGCAACCATTTGCTTAGCTTAGTTGAGTGTGAAGCACTCAGTGAGGATCAAACTCATAATAGTAGAAATTTTCTTCTTTTTTTTTACTTTTGGTCACCCTAAGCAAAGCCTTTCGGCCACTTTTCACATCAAAAGGTTAGTAAGAAGGCAGTTATTGGTGCCACAGAATTAAGACCAGTAAAAAGAAAGAAAAAAAAACTAGCATTCCAAGGGAAATTATGAATCACCACCAACCATATATGCTGTGTTGGGGGTGATCAATTAAAAAAAGGGGTAATCAATGAATAAGTTACTTCTCTCACATTTTTTTAGATCACTAAAAGCCTTAATTAAAAAAAAAACAAGCAGGCACAAACTAGGGATCAATTTAGTATAAACTTACATTGTAAATTGAACCCCCCACACTAAAACCTATTGGGGTGGGGGGTTCTTAGTCATAATAAGGAGTAAATGTTGAAAATTTCAGCCCTCTAAATCCATTGGTGCAGCCTGTACTCGTGATACATACATAGCCAGACTGCTAGCCAGCCAGACTGACTTGAAACCTGAGAAACCTTCAAATGATTCTTCGGATGATTGAACTCCTCCTTGTTATTTGTGTTGTAAACAGGACGTTTCAGCCGATCCATTCTTCGCCTTTCCTCAGGTGTAAAATCCGAGTGTGATGGGTTAAACAGAAGTTATGTTTAAAGGGGATAATCGGGTTGAAATCCACACTTGTCTGGCTAATGCATTTAGTCGACATTTTGATAGGAGTTCAATCATCCGAAGAAGCATTTAAATATTAATGACCCTTCTCAAAACAATAGAAAATATCTGAAGAAACCTATTTTGACAGTTTTGGTTGACAGTTTTTAAAAACATGTTAAAATAGCTTATTGATGTTAAAATTGTAATGTTGAAACACTAAAACATGACATGCTTAAAATGAAGACTAAAAAAGCAATAAGAGAGTCAAAATGACTTATAAGAGTTAGAAACACTAAAAGTGAAGAACAATAAGAGAGTTAAAATGACTTATAAGAGTTAGAAACATTAAAAATGAAGAGCAATAAGGGAATCAAAATGACTTCTAAGAGTTAGAAACACTAAAAATGAAGAGAAATAAGAGAATTAAAAAAGACTAACATTGGGTAAGGCATTTGTTCACACTGGATTTAAAAATGTTGAGATTGTACTCGTCGAGAAAACATTCAGAAGGGAGTTTGTTCCACATAGAAATGATCTGTGAGATTAGCCTGCTCCACTGCAAGGCACTCAGGCATACCCATTATATACTGTATATTCTTGAATATAAAACAAGGTTTTTTATTAAAACATGGCCCCCAAATCAGCAGTTTGACTCATACTCAGGTCAGTCAAAAATGGCCAATACTTTTGCCTATATGAATACAGCATCGATAGACACAATGCATATTAGCGAGCAATAATGCCCGTTGTTTTAACTCAATTCATTACCATAGCTTTGTATGAAATTCTGTGTAGGTAGTAATGTAATGTTCTTGTTGTATTTAGTGCTTTTGTTCGCCTTGTTAGTCTTTCTGTTCTAGCTGTGTGAGATTAGAATGCGTTTGATTCATAACTGTGTTTAAGCATGCTAAGAAAAGAAGACGGAATGAAAGACACGTGTTGATCAGGGCTATTGCCTGTGTAGAACTGAGCCTTCCCCATTCCCACTTCCAGTCCGCGTTTACTGTGACTGGAAACGGAATAGGGGCTGCTGGGAGTTTGCTTCGTCATGTTTATTGATTTAACATATACATACATTACTTATTGATTTAACATACATATATATAAACATTACGGGTAGTATATGGTGCGTATTATGTAATATCCATTTAAAATAAATTTTTTTAGGTACATTCGTCATCATTGATGAGAATTTCACTTTTACAACCTGAAAACAATGTTTGATATGTCGAAGATGAAAGAAATTCATGTTTCGGTGAGAGCTGACCAAGTGCCATAAACTGTATATTAATAAGAAGGGGATATCTCTCATGATGACGTTATGGCAAAATAACAGACTCGGCTTATATTGGGGACAGTCGATTTTCTGAAATTTTATGCTCAATTCCGAACTCGTCTTATACTCACGGTCGACTTATATTCAAGAATATACAGTAAAATACCTTTGAGTAAACAATATTTAGCAAATGAGTTGTGGGTACTTTTGTTAATATTTCGTTGTTTATGACATTATCATCATCAGTGGAAATGACAAGCTATCATCAGCTAAAATTTTAATTTATTGTGACACAATTCATCCATCATCGTATTCCAAGTTTTGTCCCCACAAATGAATTACTGCCTAAAGTATTGGTATCTCGGCAAAGTAGGACAACTTAACCGTCAAAAACGGATTGCATCATAAGGACTGATTTGACTGATCACTGCTAAAGAAGCCAATATAAACTGTCACAGTAATGACTGAGTTTTAGTAAAAAAAAAACATCTTTATTAATTTTTGACTGCTATTTATCCTCATCTTAATTTCTAGTAGTTTTTAAAAAAAATCATAATATGTAAAATGGTTTAACAAATAATAATATCTCTTTTACTAAAGCCAAGTTGAATTGTAATTAAAAAAACACACTAAATATTAAGATGAAGGTAAACAGTAGTTTAAATTAATAAAAATGGTTTACAAAACTTTGTCTAAATAAAAA
>VCCN01003376.1:5899062-5930660 GCA_006491835.1 Architeuthis dux
GTGATCAGTCAAATCAGTCCTCATGATGCAATCCATTTTTGCCAATTAACCTATTATGGTAGCAATGGTCTGCTAGGCTCACTAACCATTGTTCCATGACAAGGATAACATGATATTTACTGAGCTTAACCTAGTCTGGCATAAGTCCACAACTGGGTAGCACCCTGTGGGAACAGAATCCATCACAGTAGCAATGATCCTCAAGACTAGCTTGTTCACCCATTTTGCGTCCTTTATCTAGTCTTATTTTATATAGTGAGTTTGATCCTCACTGGGTGACCAAACTTGTTGCCTTGTGCCAGACCTAGCTGTGCTTAGTAAAGACTGATATATCTTTGGCCAGGAGACAGTAACAGTAATATTCAGTGGCGTACTGGGGGGTTGTCCCGGGTGACATGATCAGAGGGGGTGACACCATCCTGGGGGTGACACCATCCTGGGGGTGACACCATCCTAGGGGTGACACTAAGATGAGTGCCTAAAAACTTTTCATATAGTTTTTTTGTAATTCTTTTTTCTAATGAAAGATTAATCTGTCCACACAATATCTCCGAAAGTTCTCAATGAATTCCCATTAAAATTTGTGAAAGGGTAGGAAATGGGGTAGGGAAGAGTTGGTTAAATTTTGGCCTTTTGGCTGAGATCAAAGTGTAGTATCTATTCTCCAGAACCACCACGGAAACACGGCCTTCGGGAGTCCTTGTTGCATGCTCAGGATATCTCAGCCAGCTGGCCAGGTGGTGGTCGCTCACCGCTTGGGATTCATCCCGGGATCTCTGATCAGCTTGCTTAGGATTCGTCCTGAGAAGCCTTTGTAGAGGATTCATCCTGTAACCACTGACCAGTTTATTCCGGTCCTTGTGGCCTCGTGGCATTTGTCTCAGTGACAGGGACTTGGGATTCTCCCTTTAAAAAAGACCTTGTGTCATATTTGCTGTCGTGGGGAGGCGAATAAAGAAATAACTTATTTCAAATTGTGTGCAATTGCATAAATCTCATTAAGAGTTTGAGTAACTGTTTAGTAACATTTATGAAGCAACATAATATTAAATTCAGTTTTATCTCTTACTTACAGTTGTATGAATAATTGTATTTTATGTGAAAATGAATTTTATTTATAAATTTAGTTTTTTGTCGATTGCAGCCTGCTAAAGTTGCGTAGTAAGGGTTCTCAGTGCCCGGGGCAAAAATAATTTTGCTCCCCCCCCCTCCCCTAAAATGTTTTGATTATTTATTTTGTGACTTACCCACTTAATAACAATAACCTGAAGAATTAAATACCACCCTACATAGGCTTAAAATAAAGTCACACTATAACATTTAATTAGTATAAATTGAATTAAAATATTACTTATTTTATGAAACAAATTTTTTTCCTATGACTTTTTTCCTACCCAGAACATCAAAGTTGTGACAAATTTTGTTCCGTGACTTTTATTCCTGTGACTTTTATCCCTATTACGTTTTGTTAGGTAGCTCAAGGTAATACTACATTGTGATTTTTGTTCCGTGACTTTTATTCCTGTGACTTTTATTCCGTAACTCAGGGTAACACTACATTGTGATTTTTGTTCCATGACTTTTGCCCACCTTTGTTCTTAATTGTAATCCAAACAATCAGTGTTGCCAACTCAAAAAATATTTTCTTGCTTGTTTGACTGGCAAAAAATGCTAATTCTTTTTTTAAAAAGCAAAAAATGGCCCAAAAGGACGCTAAAAAATTTCAAAAATAGCCAGGAAATTGCCAAAATGTTTTAGGCGCAAACGCGTTAATTTAGCGCTTTTTGCACTGCCAAAACAAGAAACGCGCTGAATCTAGTGCGAAACGCGCTAAATCGGCAAAACTGGAAACAATATAGTTTAGGATGCGGTCTAATTTATTCAAGGAACTGAGTTTGCATTTCACCGAATGTTTGTTTTTTTTATCTACATTGTTGGCAATTGTTCTGGTGATCTACACAGAAAAAGTGTTCGTTCATTGTTTATTTATTGGGAAATGGATTTGTTTTTATTATAACTTTTATTGTCTTTATTATTTAAAAAAAAAAATAGTACTACAGTCTCAAAATAACATTTGAAGACCAAAAAAGGCAGCCCAAAAAGAGAAAAGAAGAGGTAAGTAATTTAATGACAACTGAGTGTTTTTCAAAATCTATGATTTTGCATTTAAGTATTTTACACTCGAAATCAAACCACAATCTTTCGGTTTAGGTGCGTGCGATTTTGACCATTGACGAAATTGATTACGAATGCACAAAATGGTATAAATGAAATTGGTGGTGCGATTAAACTTTAGACAGAAGAGAATTGTGGGACAAATATGTAAATTAAGTTTGTTTTTTCGTCAAGTTTTTTTAATAATAAATATTAATGAATAAATAATAGGCCATGTAAAAAAGGGAGACCATTACATTTTCAGTGGTTTCAACATTTGTCTATTTCTGCTACGGTGGACCAATCACGTAAAAATCTCCTGCTTTAGAAACTGGTTTCTCTAGTGTGGAGAATTTTTCTTTAGAAACTGGTTTCTTGTTTTTGCAAAGATTTTTAAAAAAATAAATACCAATGACGTAAAAAGTCTCAAAGAATTTTAATAACAATGTTTACTCACCTTAGTTGGGGTCAATTCTGAATTTAAAGGTTTTTAATATTTTTAGCAAAATCAAATTATAAAACCTTTTAAATTCAGAAATGACTCCAACTAAGGTGAGTAAACATTGTTATTAAAACACTTTAAAAAAAAAAATTTACGCGATCTGACTTTGTATTATTAAAGAAAAGAATTTTGCAAACAAGAAACCAGTTTCTAAAGAAGAAAAAAGTTATTTTGAAAAAATATAAAAAAAAAGATTTACGGGATTGGTCTTTGTTATTAAAAAATAAATCTTTGCAAACAAGAAACCAGTTTCTAAAGGAAAAAAACTTGTTTTTACGCGATTGGTCCTCCGTAGCAGAAATAGGCAATGGTTAAAATCACCGAAAATGTAATGGTCCCCCGGTTACGAAACATGGACATAATAATATAAATGACTAAAAAGTGTAAATAATATTAGATAATACATACCGAATTAAATAAATAATTAGTTTTAATGTTTAATCAGTTGCAATCAACTCTGTTCCCTATTTGTTTTTGTCCATTTTGTGCATCCGTAGTCGATTTATTTCGTCAGTGATAAAAATCGCACGCACCCAAATTCAAAGATTGCCAATCCAACGATAAAAAAAAACGAACAATATTTTAACTTAAATTTTCGTTTATATTAGATCTATTTTTTTATTTATTGTTTATTTTTTAGTTCTGTTTATTTTTTCCTTTCAAATTTTATTTAACTGTATTAAAAGCTTTAGTTTTGTACGGCAGTAGGGGTGGGCGAAATAGATGTAGGAGAGATTGTGTTGTGACAATCTTCTTGTATGGGAAGGGCCTGCTTTAAAAATCAGCATTCGAAATCTTGGCTTTTCACATGGGCTCCGACACTAACCTTTTGCACCTGCCGGAAAGACGCAACTATCCCGGCCACGAAGCAAGTGTCCAGTGTTGCCAACTCAAAAAATATTTTCGCGCTAGTTTGACTGCCAAAAGCCGCTAAAAAACCACTAGATTTTTTTAAATAGCCAAAAAAAAAGGCTTAAAAACCACTAGAAAGACGCAAAAATGACCAAAACTGGCCAAAATGTTTTAGGCGCAAACGCGCTAATTTACCGCTTTTTTGCACTTTTTGCACAAGAAGAAACGTGCTAAATTGGCAACACTGGTTGCCAGATAAGTTTTTCTCAAATTCGGACATGAGTTTTCCAAAAGTCGGACAAATTTGCTCAACCTCCTCCAAATCTGTCAAATTCGGACAGAAAAAACCGGATGGCTAATAATAGCTAAATGTAGCTAGATCATTATCACAATGATTAAAATAAATAGCTAATAGTGGCTAAACATAGCTAGATCATTATCACAATGATTAAAATAAATTGCTAATACTTGCTAAAAGTAGCCAGATTATTATCACAATAATGAAAATAAATAGCTAAAAGTGGCTAGAACTGATATCCAATATCTAAAAACAACAAAAAATATCTAAATTTATATATAAAATATCAAAGTTTGCAATGCTGAGTGGGACCTTAAATTGGACAATTTTGGATGTCCGATTCTTAAAATCTTTAATTGGACATACAGCATGAAAAACTGACAAAACAAGAAACGTGCTAAATTAGCAACACTGAGCAACAAACCCTACAATCGTATGTTTAATGATTGTGGCTGTCAGGTGCTTATTGACATCTATAGAAATATTTTCTATAGTTTTGAGAAGTTAATTAATATTCAAATGGTTCTTCGGACGATTGAACTCCTTCTTGTTATTTGTGTTGTAAATACGACACTTCTATGCAATAAAACGCATTTATTGTAAAAATTCATTTTTTTCCTTGGTGGTCTTAAACTTTTGGGAAGTACTGACGGATATGTTTGAATTTCTATGAGATGATTTTTTTTAAGAAAAGAAACTATATATATATGTCATTCCATGTCAAGTGGACCAGTGGTCCCCACTCGACTATCTCAGGTTTTGCTGTAACTTTGCTCACATGTTCATTTGGTTTGAAATGAAGTCCCGGAAAATTTTAGCTCAATATCTTTACTCATTCAGTCACTATGGATCCAAGAACAAAGACCAGATTATTCTTTCCATTTTCAACTAGCAACCAATCCACAACAGAAACTTCTATTGCACTGAAAATTTGTTTTTAGGGTCAACTTTATATGTAGCTTTTGAAAATGTTATCAGCCTAGCTCTAGAATGCATCATTTCTTCAGAAAAGTGGTCTCCAAATTTCATTGGTATTTCCGAGAAGCCATTTTTAAGTAATCATTACTCAGGACCTAGCCAACATTGTGTACTCTGTCTGGCAAGTGATGTCAATGCACTACAGAATGTTACAATCTGGATCTTTCTAGCTTTTCTAGATCCTGAGATATAAGGTCTCAAAAATGGCCCGTATAAAAAAAAAAACGACAAAAATGTACATGTGGAACAATCTGCACAATTTTCTAAATTGTAAATGTGTAAAAAGAAACTAACTCCATGTGGGGATCGGGGATATGTTCCCAACTAATAAATGTCATTATAATTATGTATTCTGTTAGATATAAAATTATCCATCATTTGATTTCTGTCGACAGCGAGAGCCACACTATATTCGTGCTTAAATATGTTTCAGGGAATTAAAAACAAAACAGTCATTCTACCATGGTTCCACAGCAGTGCTGATGAAGCACCACTTCCCTCAAGATAATTATAATGACATTTATTAGTTGAGAACCTATATTTGCCCAGTGTGATGTGAGCGACTGCTAAACAAACAGCCTAAATCGGAAATGTGTAAAAAGAAACTAACTCTGTGTGGGGATCAGGGATAGGTTCTCAACTAATAAATATCATTATAATTATCAATCATTTGATTTCATACTGTCGACATCGAGAGCCACACTATATTCATGCCTAAATATGAACGTGAGAATGGAGAAGCCAACAAAGGACTCCTGCCTACCATGATATTTTCATTAGAGCAGTACCTGCATACCATGAGATCTTCATTAGAGCAGTACCTGCATATAAGGTAGCTTCCAGGGTAGATGCGGGTTCGTTTCTTTATTCACATTTATGATTTAGGCTGCTCTTTTAGCAGTCGCTCACACCGGCGCTGGGCAAATATAGGTTCTCAACTAATAAATGTCATTATAATTATCATATATTTATATATACTGGAGGCTGTAATACATTTGGTAGAAGTATCTACTCGTGTTTGTATGGAGTTTGAACAGTTTCTTCACATTCTCTTACCTTAAGACTTAATAGTTCAGTACTGTAAATACATGTTTAAGTCTTATCAATTTTATCTGATTTTTTTCATTAAAAAGTGACTGATCTTGTTTAAGTGGAAGATTCCATTGTTTAAAATGGTGGGTAGGAGATATTTTATCTTCTATTATGTATCACAGACAGAGAAACAAAGAAACTGAAGCCGAAAACGTCCCACTCTTCATTATATAGATAGATTTTCAGATTGTTTAATGTTATTTGTAATTTATCTTTTTTTTTACTAAAACTCAAACAGTCATTGCCATGCCAGCTTAGTACAAAAGTAAAAAAAAATGTTAGCTTCTTTAGCGGTGAGCGGTCAAATCAGTCCCTATGATGCAATTCATTTTTGACGGTTAAGTCGTCCAACAATATTCTTCTTGACTTTGGATGGACATGAAATAATAGCAAAATTAATTTTTTATTCTACTTACAGATTTGGTCAAGTTCAGTGGAAAGGAAAAAAGTCCCAATCCTACCCTCTTGTTGCCATAACTAACAAGGAGTTCTGAGCATCACTGTGTCGCTAAACACACCACAGGGATTATTAATAGAGATGTTTTTACAGTATTAACCCCACCCCCCTACAAATAGTCAAAGAAAAGAAAGCAACACTTTGAGAAGGCTGAATAAACAGCAGAGGTTTTCCTTTTTTATATTTGTAGTTACCATCAAACTTCACAAATGGAGACAACCAATGAGACAGACACTAAAAGCAAGGCACCTGCTGATTCTGCCGAGAAAGCTAAAATAATCACTTGTAGTGTGTGCATGAAAACATTTCGTTACAACTCACATCTAAAGCAACACATGAGAACACACACTGGAGATAAACCCTTCCAATGTGAAATTTGTAAGTCGCGTTACCCTAGTAGTTCACAGCTTATAAGCCATGTCCGAACACACACTGGAGAAAGACCCTTCCAGTGTGAAATTTGTGGGTCAAATTTTTCATTTAGTTCTGCTCTTAAAAGACATATGCAAACTCACACTGATGAAAAGCCTTTCCAGTGTGAGATATGCGGGGTAAATTTTTCCAAGAGCTATAATCTTAAAAGTCACTTGCGAACACATACTGGAGAGAAGCCATACCACTGTGACCTTTGTGGGTCGAATTTTTCATCAAAAACATCTCTTCTAATCCACTCAAGAAGACATACTGGAGAAAGACCCTTTCACTGTGAGATTTGTGGCTTAAAGTTCCCAGGAAATTTTATTCTCAACAAACATTTGAAAACACACACCGAAGGAAAACAATACCATTGTAACATTTGTGGAGCAAAGTTTGCTGAAAATTCGATTCTGAGAACTCATATGCGAATACACACAGGCGAAAAGCCTTTCCTTTGCGACATTTGCGGATCAAGTTTTTCCGTTAAATCAAGTTTAAAAGAACACACACGAACACACACTGGTGAAAAACCCTATCACTGTGACATTTGTAACTCAGACTTTTCTGCATACTCAAGTCTGAGGAAGCATACTCTAATACACACTGGGGAAAAACCGTTTCCCTGTAACGTCTGTGGATCTAAATTTTCACAGAGTTCTACCCTGAGGACACATATGCGTACTCACACCGGAGAGAAGCCCTTCCCTTGTGACATTTGTGGCTTTCAATTCTCACAGAACTCTAGTTTGAAAAGACATGTTCAAAGACATCATGGAGAAAAACTCCTTCCACTGTCAGAACAATGAATATCTTTTTCATTTTTGTAATTTAGTTTCTTGCTTAATTTTTCTTAAATATTTTGTTTCAACCAGAAACTTATTCTGTCATGAATGTTATGCGACAGAGACTGTCATTTATCTATGATGTTAGCACCAATAGTATTTACTCTATATATAGCCTATAGTATATATATATGATAGTATTTACTCTGGGTCTAGTTCATCTTTCTGAATTTCATGTTGCTGAAGTCGGTTTTCCTGAACGTTGATTGGTCACTTTTTTTTCATAGTTTATTATTTACAATAAACACTGGTTAACTTTTTTTTTCCAAAATTACTGTGATGTGGGTATCTTACTGTTTAAAATTTGAAATAAATTAATCTTGCTTTTTCAAACAAGGTTTTAAAAATTAAAAAATTGCAAGTAATTGTTTGTGCTTTCATTAACGTTTTTTTTTTCACCTGCTGCCACTCGATGTTAAATATTTCATGAATTTTCATTAAAATAATTTACGCCGTCCAATGAACGCGGCTAAACTATACAATTACCTATGTTAATGAAAATAAAATTCATTTTATTGTAAATACTCAATCAACAAAAACAATCTTTTTTTTCATAAATCACGTACAGACACATACTATCGAACATAAAATCATTTCTTTTTCTTCATTAATCTTATACACAATATATATTGTAAATAAATACCACATTTACAATAGATGCTTTTTTTTTTTTCATAAATTGTAAACATTAACATACCCCCATTGCACTAATTTTAGAAAAACTAAATGTTTTTTGTAATAAACTCTGAAAAAAGTGACCAATCAATGTTTGGGAAGATGAAATTTGGTAAGATGAATGCCACCCATTTACTCTATATTGGGAGCATTGCTGGAAGATGAGAAAAATTGAAAGATTTTCTTTGTTTTGAATTCTCGTAATAAATCCATTTTTTCATTGCCAGCTGCCATCTTGTCCAGAAATGTCTATTTTTCTCTGTCAAATAAGAAGAAAAAGAGAAGTGTTTAAACACTGACTGGGGTTATTTTTGGTAAATTCATGTGGAACCCATTTTCTTAGCTTTTGAATTTGTTCCTAAGGCTTGTAAATGGCAGACAACAGTTGAGTGATTGTAGAAGCAATAAAAAACTGAGAAAACTTCAAAGATACTTCTAAGATTTTCTTAATATTGTTGAAAAGATGCCACTTGGAACTTTTGTATCAACTGTATACAGAGGAAGCCACTTAATGTTATCACTTAATAATAATAAATGCATTCATAGAAAGCTACCTTTCTCGGTGAACCTCAATACATAATTTTCATTGTTCTTTTCTTTGGAGTCCATTTTTGCATTTGAAAAAGTGACGTATGATGCCATTGAATTCTTTTTCTTTTCTAGTTTAAAGGCTCATTCTTCTTACCACTCAGAAATAGATAACGCTCTAACCATTTCTTGTCTTATACGGTTCAGAGATAATAATAATAATAATAATGCATTTATAGAAAGTGCCCTTTCTCAGGGAACCTCAATACTTAAGTCCCCACTGAACAAAAGCGCTCGAAAAACATGTGCAATCAATTGTAGTAAAAAATATAAGGCCTATTAAAGAAGAGTAAGAAGAAAGTGCAACTTGTCAATAAAGTTTTTTACAAAACACGAGGCAGGAGATACAGTTATGAAGTGTATTTATTTACTGAGTTCGTATAATTATGAAAGTCTCAAAACAAGAAAGTTTTTATTTTTGATTTAAAGTCTGCTAATGTATGTATGTTCCGGATATCATAGGGTAATTGATTCCAAAGTTTGGATGCTTTAACTTTGGGACAGGGTCTTTTAGATAACAATAACCAACTGATAACATTAAGCAAAGTATATAAAAACTAGCACAATTTAAATTCATTTTTATAAATCCATTGTTATGTTATTAAATTTGTGGTTATAAATAACTTTACATTACCCATTAATCAAAGTATTCTTTTATCCAGGATCGTGTTTTGTAAATACATATGGAGGATGTTATGTGTTTGAGTTGAACAATTCTTGTTTTTGTTCTCAATGCCCGTCTAATTCGTTCATTGGATTCTGCTGAAATAAAGGCTTGAGGAGCTGAATGAAGTGTATTTAGATTGTCTAGAATAGTGGTTCCCAACCTTTTTGAGTCATTCCCCACTTTTGTCAATAAGATTACTAGTATCCCCCTCTTTCATTTATTAAGTTGCAACAAAGAATAATTTCAAATAATAACTTTATTTTACGTATAATTAGACAGTTTCATACTAAGAATTAGTTTAACTTTTTAATTGTACAGCTGCTGCTGTGTATTTGTTACTCAAAGAAATCAAGTGAAAATAATTAGAACACATCATTTAATACAAAAATATAAGAATTATGCTATCGTAACTGATTTACACATCAATGTGATCTCTGTTCTTGTTCTTTTGCTACTAGTTCTTCGATTTGTGGGTCTATTAGTGAGAGAGCACATCTTAAATCATTCTCAATTTGGAACTTATTTCTAGCCTTCGACTTGATAAATAGAAGTGCAGAAAACCCTATCTCTAGACTTTTATTTTTATCTAATAGCCTTATTCCCCCCTTGGACTATCCAAATCACCCCCACCCTCCCTCTGGGTGGAATTCCTCCCCAGTTGGGAACCACTAGTCTAGAAGAACTTCAGATTTCAATCTGTCCGCAAGAGCAGATGGGAAATTGGGATTCTTACCGAACACAAGCTGATTTGGATAATAACCGTGCACATTAGCTAAAGTGTTCTTTCTGGCTGGCTATGTATATGTCATGCGTGTTAACTGACTAAGCTGGGTCTAGTACTGAACTACCACCGTCACCCAGATAGGCTATTTATAGCTACCCAATGAGGGGCATGTAACTCTGAAGAACGACACAAGGGTGATAATCTATTAGTATATATGATCATCAACAATTGCCAAATCAAATTTTCAATACTTGAATATACTTGAAATAGGCCTTTTTTTGACAGCAGTTAATTGCGTCATTAAGCCAGCTTCATTGTATTTGGTCTGGGTTTAAACTAATAAGAAAAATGGTAGTTAAATTTGGCATGTCCAATAATAGAACAAAGATTATTTTTAAAAATATTGATATTCTTAGATGAGACCATCTTTTCACTTAGGCTGTTCCATGTGTTTGCTACTCTTGCTGAGAGGAAATTTTTTTCTAACAACAGAGGTCTGAATTTGTAGTTTATGGCTGTGTCCTCTGGTTTTACTGCACATAACTCAAGTCAGCATTTTCTTATCAGGGCATTTTGAGCAATGAACGTCAGTATCCACTCTATGTATGTTGTTCCAGATTCTATAGACCTCTAGTAGGTCAGCACATTTTCTTCTGTATTCAAGGGTTTCTAGATTAAGTTGTTTTAATCTTTCAGTGTAAGATATATCTCCCAGCCTCAGAATGATCTTGGTGGCTCTCCTCTGAACTCTTTCTATGGCATCTGAGTTGTACTTCAATACTGACTTGACTTGACTATCTTTACATGATCGTGCTCTCTTGTGATTTATGTAATAATTACTAAGCGCTGATTTTTCAATGTAGAATCTGCTTTTTAAAATCTTACACAATAGTGGCTGTGCAATTTTTAATTGAACAGCAGCACTGTGATGGCTCCAATATTTTTGAAGACAAAGCTTTACATTTCTTGTTTGCTTGTGCCATTATGATATGAGGTGTTTTAATAACCACTTTTAAATACAGTTTACCTGAAGATTTTCACTATAGTGAGCGGATAATTTTTAATTCATTTTAAATAAAGTATCTGAGACTTACTGACAGTAACTGTTTGATAACATTATCTGTGATTATAATAAATGGCTTCCTCTGTAGTAATTAATTTTGGCAAAGTAGGACGACTTAACCATCAAAAATGGATTGTATCATAAGGACTGATTTGACCGATCACCGCTAAAGAAGCTAATATTCTTTTACTTTCGTACTAAGCTGGCATGGCAATGACTGAGTTTTAGTATAAAAAAAACAATTATTTTATTTTATTTAAGTATTGTAAACCATTTTTATTAATTTTTGACTGTTAAGTCGTCCAACTTTGCCATTAATTTTTTTCAAATGTATTACCTAAGTGGCCATTGCCGATTGTGTGGTACGTATTGTGAATGAGTTGAGCCAGTTCATATATTTGCTATCATTTTTTTCTGTTTGCCATCATTTTCTGGATTTCCTTATGGATTGTACACCTGAAGAAGGCTGTAGAATGGATTGGCTGAAACAATGTGGTAATAACAAAAGCAACAAAAAAAAATGAGATCATTAGTCAGAACAACTCTTGAAATACACTACTTACATTAAATTTGACTAGTTTTTACCTTCATCCTAATTTTAGTTATTTCTATGGCAATGAATAACTGCACGATCGGAACTAAAGAGTAAGCCTTCAGTGAGAATCGAACTCACACCCTCATTGCCAGAGGGAGATTAGTTTACGCCTAGCTGCTTTTACCAATCGGCCACAAAGACTTCATGGATTAGCAGAAGCTGATTCACACTTATAAACTCACTCCTTACAACCGACTCTCTGTGCCATATTTATGTTTTACATATGAGACCTAGTAGTCTTTTTTATAAATCAATCTTTATTATTATTGGATGAAGTATTGTAACACCACTTTTATTAAATTTTACTAGTTTTTACTTTCATCCTAATTTTAGTTGTTTTTATACAACTTATTAATTCGGGCCACTGTTTCTATGGCAATGAATAACAACGCAATCAGAAATAAAGAGTAAGCCTTCTTCTCAAAATTATAGTTATAAATAACGAGCCTCGACATGGGTGAAAAGAAGAGACCTACTTTTTTTTATATACTCTGCCATTTCATAAATATTTGAAGCCTCATAACTTCTGATCATTAGACAAAAAATATCAAAATATCACCATATCTGTCTAGCACTGAATCAGTCAACCTTTTTAAGCATATAAAAGAAGAGAAATGGACCGTATCACTTAATTTAGACCAGTGGTTCCCAACCTTTTCAAGTCATTACCCACTTTTGTCAATAAGATTACTAGTATTCCACCTCTTCCATTAATTAAGTTGCAACAAAGAATAATTTTGAATAATAACTTTATTTTACATATAATTAGACAGCTTCATACTAAGAATTAGTTTAATTTTATAATTGTACAGCTGCTGCTGTATATTTGTTACTCAAAGAAAGCAAGCAAAAATAATTAGAACACATCATTTGAAATTCCAATTATTTAAAAATAAAAAAAAATTCTACTATTGTAACTGATATACTCATCAATGTGATCTTTGTTCTTGTTTGTTTTGCTACTAGTTCTTCGATTTGTGCGCCTATTAGTGAGAGAGCACATCTTAAATCATTCTCAACTTGGAGCTCATTTCGAGCCTTCGACTTGATAGATAGAAGTGCAGAAAACCTTATATCTCTAGACTGGACTTTTATTTTTACCTAATAGCCTTATTCCCCCCTTTGAACTTATCTATCTATGTATCCGGACTTCGCCCAGCCTAACCATTCATAGTAGAAACTTGAAATTTTGTTCACACACTCCCCTCAATGATTAGGGAAAATGTTTTTTTTTTTTTTTGAAAATTCAAACCTAAATAGGTTTTTAGAGGGGGGTTCAATTTTATCTATCTATAAATCTTGACTTCGCCCAGCCCTAACCATTCATAGTAGAAACTTGAAATTTTTTCAATGAGTAGGGAAAATGTTTTTGTTTTGTTTTGTGAACATTCCCCTCCAAAATAGGGTTTTAGTTCAATTTTCAATGTAAGCTTATGCTAAATTGTTCACTAGTTTGTGCCCGCTTGTTTTTTGAAAATTCAGACATTTTTTACTGATCACAGCCCAAGTTTTTAACTGATCACCCCCAACACAGCATATATGGGTGGCGGTGATACATAATTTCCCTTGAAATGCTAGTTCTAGTCAAGTTCACATTTGATTTGACCTGCGAATATAGGCCGAAGCCTCAATTGGCCTAGCAGAATTTTGTGGCCAACTTATACTCCAATAGATGCTGTACTAACATTAGGTTGTAATGAAAGTTCTTGTACCACTATCGATGAATGATGACATGCACATCATGCATGTGTGTGTTGCAACAGCCTTTAGCTGATCAGTTCCAGGAAAGATGATGATGCATTGAAGTCGGCGACCAGGCAGGTTCATGGCCCCAAAATACCCCACCTGACACGAGGGAGTGATGAGAGATACATATAAAATACGGGGAACATACCATATCTTCTGGGTGGATACCTGATGGCGAAAACGGAAATTATGCAGAGCTTCTCCATCTTGAGAGAAAATAAAACAACAGGGTCCGTCTGTTATCTGTTAAAATTGATTCATTTATTTCTTGGATCGCCTCTCGGATGCAACAATGGTTCGAATCCCAACACCTCAACAAAGCGCCAACTGCTGTAATGGGTATTTGGCTGGCTGCCACCCTTCTCCCACTTTAATGTCTAACTAACGCCCCCGTTCTCTGTTTACCTCCCCATGTCCGGCTGGGCAGCCAAAAACCATGTCTGCCTTTGGTCAAGATTCCTTGCCGACTACGGAATCCAACGTATTTTACCGTCAAAACAATCAAACTCTTTGTCTAACGGTTCGGCCAATCAGAAAGGTGAGATTTCAAAAACCCTGTGGAAGGGCATTTGATTGGTTTACTACATCTAACATCTTCATCTAACCCTACTTGCTTTCAAAATTATTCCTGCCTCTATTATTTTACATTCTGTCCAATGTTTATATTTATTTGCAAACATAAATTATTTATAATAAATCAATCTTTATTATTATTGGATGAAGTTATATGCATAGAGAGAAATACGAGGAGACAAAAGTTACCTACCTTGTGTATCAGAGCTCTTCTGAGTGGTGTTCTGTTTACTGCTATAGAAAAATGACTTCTACACAAGAATGGGTATAAATACTTGACTATTGACTCTCACCCAATCAATGTGTGCAGAGTGAACTCTCCCAGTTCTTTGTTCACGTACCTATATAACCTTCTAGGTTAGTTAGTTATGGACTCTATTTAGCAGACTACAGATCAGACTTCTAACTATTGACTTCTAAACCTTTCATATGAAACAGTTTTTGATGACTCAGTTAATGATCCACCTTTACAAACATAAACATAGGTTTCTTCAGTTTTATATAAGCATATATAGAGTATATAAGCCTAAAAGGGCTCCAGGTCCAAGCATACCAATAGTGTTGGTGACTAGAAGTCTTGCAATGAGGTTCTTAGTAAAGCTCAAGTATATGAATCGAAGAGGAGCACTCAATAAATTCTTTATTATCAGAAACATCCTTTGTCTGATTGTTTAATCAGTAAATGAAAAAAGTATTAGAAACTGTCAACATTATATGTATAAAGAGAAATACGAGGAGACGAAAGTTACCTACCTTGTGTATCAGAGCTCTTCTGAGTGGTGTTCTGTTTACTGCTATTGAAAAGTGACTTCTACACCTGCATGGGTATAAATACTTGACTATTGACTCTCATGTTACTCTCATCCAATCAATATGTGCAGAGTGGACTCTCCTAGTTCTTTGTTCACATACCTATATAACCTTCTGGGTTAGTTAGTTCTTCACACTATTTAGCAGACTACAGATTGGACTGCTAAGTCAGATAACTATTGACTTCTAAACCTTTCATGGGAAACAGTTTTGACAACTCGGATAACAATCCACTTCTACATGGCATTGCAAACAAGATTTGAACCTGTGCGGGCATTGCCCATTGGATTTCGATTTGTAACACATTATTTTAATTAAATTTGACTAGTTTTATTTTACTTTTTTAAAAATTAAATTAAAATAAAAACTATTATTTAAAAAAAATATTACATAGATAGCTGAAGTTTTTGTTTGAACAGTCTGTTGCTAGTTATATTTACTAGCTACCACGTTGCATTAAAATAAACTATTAAAATAAATTATAAAATAACTTTGTATAAAATTGTATATCAAATCATTGTTATTTAATTGTTTTGTACGTATTAAAATAATTTTAGGATGATCAGTCACGTGTCACAACCATGTCAGTTATGATTTTCGTTTTAAAATGATGTTTACACCACAAATTTACTTAGTTTTGTCTTTGAAATAGTCTTAAATAAAAGGAAATTTATTTGTGATGAGCTATTTGAAGTTTTTTTTGTTTTTTTTTGCTACACACTTACCACCTTTCTCTTTTTTGTTGTTTTCCAACCTCGTCTTGTGTGAGCAAAACATTTTTTTCAAATATGGGATTATCTTTGCCTATGTCCATGTATTCAAGGGAAATAACTGTTTTGTCATAAATCTTTGGACCCCACTGTTGTATGTGTACCATATATGTTTGTATAATTTGTCCATATGTAAATAATCCTGTCATTTTTAACAGGTTCATATGGCAGTATTTTAATACTGGGAATATACTTATACATTTATGGATAATAGCATGTTTTCACATTTTTGGTCATCCATATTTAGCTATCCTATAGATGAATGTAAATTGAAGTGGGTTTTAATCACTTATGGGAAAATTGACTGAACAATCACTTTACAAATGATTTTACAGGACACAATGGGACACAATGGCCTGTCTTTTAAATAGGGACATAATGGTCTGTCTTTTAAATTGGGGCATAATGGCATGTCTTTTAAAGAGGTCAGTCTTTTACATAGGGACATAATGGTCTGTCTTTTAAATAGGGACATAATGGTCAGTCTTTTAAATAGGGGCATAAGGGCATGTCTATTTAAATAGTCTTTATAGGGATATAATGGTCTGTCTTTTAAATAGGGACATAATGGTCTGTCTATTTAAATAGTCTTTTAAATAGTCTTTATAGGGACATAATGGTCAAAATGTCATGTCTTTCATAATGGTCAGTATTTTAAATAGGGACATAATGATCTGTCTTTTAAATAGGGACATAATGATCTGTCATTAATCTGTCCACTGCTGGCGCAGATTAAAGGCTGAACCAGGTAATTGAGAACAAATTATAACTAGCATTACAAAGGAGATTATGAATCACTGCCACCCATATATGCTGTGTTGGGGGTGATCAGTTAAAAGGTTGGGCTGTGATCACTAAAGATTATCTGAATTTTCAAAAAACAAGTGGGCACAAACTGTGAACAATTTAGCATAAGCTTACATTGAAAACTGAACCCCCACTAAAACACTATTTTGGGGGGGAATTTTCAAAAAACAAAACAATATTTTCCCTACTCATTGAGGGGAGTGTGTTTACAGAAGTTTCTACTATGATCAGTTAGGATCGCATCATAAGGACTGATTTGACCAATCACCACTAAAGAAGCTAACAGTTTGTTTGAGTTTTAGTATGTTTGTTTTTTTTAAATAACAATTTATTTAACTTGGGCTGGCATGGCAGTGTAAAATGGGGTAAAGATCTACATCCATTAAGTCGAAAAAATAGAAACAATTTTTTTTGGCCAATCATTTTTTGTGCTTTTAATCAGTTAGACCCTAAATCCACAATTTTTCCTATAAAGTATACTGGAAATTTCCTTGTAAAATCCTGAAATACCTAAAAGTGTACTTTTGAATTCTCCATGTCTGAAAACCATGATTTAGACTTTTAAAGTACTCAGATATGTCAACTGGGAGACGAGATAAGAAATTATGTTTGTTTTCGGTGTGTGCTGGCGGCCATTTTGTTTTATGCAAATGAGGTAGTTTTTCCCAACTTTTTTCTGAAATAGGACATCCTAAGGAACATGTTGGTACCCTAAACGTAGAATCATGCGGGGGCAGGGGGTGCACGGTAGCTCCTGCTGGACTCCGGACTACAAATGGTGGGGTAGGAATCATATGAAAAAAATTGTTCAGAAAATTGGAATGGAGATTTCTTTTTTTAAATTTGTCCTTTAATAAATAAGTATCGAAAATTTCATTAAAATCGAATAATATGCTGATTTTTGCCAGATTTAAAAAATTTCAGGATTTTACAAGGAAATTTCCAGTATACTTTATAGGCAAAATTGTGGATTTAATTTTTGAAGGAGATATATGCATATATCGTTAGGAACATCTTTTTTCTGAAAGAGGACATCCTAAGGACCATTTTGGTACCGTAAATGTAAATGTAGAATCATGGTAGCCCCTGCTTGACTATAAATGGTGGGCTAGGAATCATATGAAAAAAATTGTTCAGAAATTTGGAATGGAAAATTCTTTTTTTTAAAAATTCGTCCTTTAATAAATAAGTATCGAAAATTTTATTAAAATCGAATAATATGCTGATTTTTGCCAGATTTAAAAAGATGTCTCACCTGTCGATTTCACGCTGAAATTTTCGTCCATAGTTATTTGAAATGTTTGATCAACGTGATTTTTTTTAACGAGGAACTAATATTCTTAATCCACTAAGTTATCTCCTCTTGCGGTTGTTGTGCTATTTTCTTTTTCTTTTAAATCACGCTCAGACGAGAAACAAATTATAATTTATCGAATTTTTTTCTTCTAAATTATTATTATTTGTTTTGACTTAAAATTACGGAAAAAAGAGTTGTTTTCTACGGTTTTAAGTAAAAATAAGTAAATGAATAAATTAAGTAGAAACAACAATAACAACAACACCAATAAATGGAAGATGCAGACGACATTGTTTTCTAATGAATTAATGACTTATATCGGCTATAGAGATATTTGGATTCCTTTCGTCACGATGAAATTTTAGTGCTTTTTATATTTGTAAGTACTTTTATTTGTTTCTAATATCAATTGTTGTTCAAATCTAAATTCGTTAAGTGAATGAATCAATTATGTAATGTGAATCTAATCAGAAAATAAATGAACTGAAACAAATGACTTCGATAGACTGTTTGTCTGTAGTAGTTGTAGAAAAAGAAGAAATAGTGTGGGAATTCCCAACTAAAAATTACGGTAATTATTTGGAATAGGTACATTAAAACGTTTTTTTTTTTGCTATGTTATGCAAAGAAAATATATGGATGCCAGTAGTGAAGCATAAATTACGCAGACAATTTGCACAAATCAAAAACTGTTTATTTCATATTTACACGAGTTTGTGTGGAGAAACAGTTTCAGAAATGACAAAGAAAAACTATTCAATCATTTTTTATTATTAATTTCAAATGTTTAGTCATTTTAGAGTTACAAATATGAAAAAAAGTATTTAATCTTTTTATGTTGTTAATTACAGTCCCAAGCATTAAATTATATCCTTTCTTTGTAGTTAAATTTAATAAAATACAGTTTCAGAAATGTATTTTCTATAGTTTTGAGAAGGGTCATTAACATTCAAATAGTTATCTTTTTATAGTTTTGACAAGGGTCATTAACATTCAAATAGTTATTTTCTATAGTTTTGACAGGGGTCATTAACATTCAAATAGTTCTTCGGACGATTGAACTCCTTCTTGTTATTTGTGTTGTTAACACAACGTTTCAGGCGATCCATTCTTCGGCCTTCCTCAGGTGTAATATCCGAGTTTTTTTTTTTAAATTTCAAAGCAGGTAACCCTTATAACATAGGATTCAGGTGTTTCTTTATACTTATCTTGTCAACATGGCTTCCTCTACTCAACAAACCCAAACCCAACAAGACAAAAATGAAGAAACTCAAACAACAAGGTGTTCAATCGTCCGAAGAACTATTTGAATGTATATTTTATGTTTACAAATTATACATACAGTATTGCCCATAAATAAGTACACCCCTACCACTTTTTAATACAAAGTTAATTGTCTTCTAAACCAAACATAGCAGGTTTTTATTATTTCTAGTGGAACATTACACAATCAAAATGAATATTATCAGGTATTATTTATGACCAAACTCTACAACATTGGAATCTCTGTTGCCAAAAATATTTTTTCATAGTGGTGTACTCCTCTTTGGACGGCAACATATTCATATTTTTGGCAACAAAGTTTCAATGCTGTAGAGTTTGGTCATAAATAATATAATAGCCCAATTCTGTCAGTAATGCTTGCGTCGATTCTGACCACTGACAATCCCTTTTTTACTCATTTGCCCAAATAAATTTTAAGTAAGAAAAATTGCCAAATTCGGTAATCATTAATTTTGTTTTCTCTACCACCAGAAATATTTAGTTTGTAGCTGTAGAAAATGACCGCAAGCAGGTCTGGTTAGTCACTCAACAGAAACCGTCATGGGACCAACATCTTTTGTTGGGGGTGATCAATTAAAAAATTGGAAATGGAGATGATCTTGTGACCATGACCAGGCACATCTTGGAAATCCAGATGGATCATATGTAGAACTAGCATTCCAAGGGAAATTATGAATCACCACAAATGGGGGTGATCAATTAAAAAGTTGGAAAAAGGGGCGATCAATGAATAAGTTACTTCTCTTGGCTTTTGTTGGGCTCTGATCACTAAAAAAGGTTGAATTTTCAAAAGAAATCAAGCGGACACAAACCAGTGATCAATTTAGCATAAACTTACATGGGAAACTAAACCCCCCACTAAAAACATATTATGGGGTGCAAATTTTCCAAAAACTTTTTTTCTAGACATAATCAAGAGTAAGAGTTTAAATTTTCAGTCCCCTAGCTCAGTGGTGCGGTATGTACGCATGATACATACATAGCCAGACCAACTTGAAAACTGAAGAAACCCATGTTGACTGTTTTGGTTGACGCTTTTTAACACATACCATTTTTGTTATGTTTCATTGTGGCTTCTCTTTGGTGTGTTTTGTTATAGGAAAGTACAGGAAGTCTGTGTGATATCCTCTCATCATCTCAGACATCTCACTTGCTCCCATATCATACACCACATGAGACAATGATTTTTGTCTACATTTCTCAAACAATTTATGGAGACCCAATCATTAGAACACATCCACAAAAAAAAAAGAACTCTGCTATCGTAACTGATATACACAGCAATATGATCTGTTCTTGTTTTATTCAAATGATGTGTTCTAATGATTGGGTCTCCATGAATCGTTTGAGAAATGTAGACAAAAATCATTGTTGTATGATATGGGAGCAAGTGAGATGTCTGAAATGATGAGAGGATATTGCACAGACTTCCTGTAGTATCATATAACAAAACACACCAAAGAGAAGCCACAATGAAATATAACAAAAATGGTACGTGTTAGAAAGCGTCAACCAAAACTGTCAACATAGGTTTCTTCAGTTTTCAAGTTGGTCTGGCTATTCCATTCTACTGGCTACTGGATATGATTTAAGATGTAACTCTCTCACTAATAAACTCACAAATTGAAGAACTAGTAGCAATGTGATCTCTGTTCATGTTTTTTTTGGCTACTAGCTCTTCGATTTGTGGGTCTATTAGTGGGAGAGTTACATCTTAAATCATTCTTAACTTGGAGTGCCTTACAGGACTAAAGGGCTCCAACTGCCCAACTATTCACCCCTAACTGTGGGGGAAAAGTGGATTCATGCCTTTCCCAAGGGTGAAGCAAACAGCCATAGTTTTAACTCTGTTCACCGATTCCATTCTCTGTGTCGTTAACAGTTAGGCCACCTGCACCTCCTCATCATCTCGTATAAAGAAAATTATTCAATTATTAGGACTAGTATCTTCTCCCGTTGTTGTTTTTCTCCCAATATAAGCTTTGACTTTCCACTGGTGTCTGGTATGTCTGGTAGTCTTTGAGTATTCTCCCCTGTACCTTTTTCATGGTTCACAATTCTGAGTGTCAAAATCTTTGAAAATTTGTCTAAGTAGGACAAGTTAACCACCAAAAATGCATCAGTCCATTTTTGATGGTTACGTCGTCCTACTTTGCCGAAAATCCTTTAGTTCACATGAATAAGGAAAAGAAGGACTGTTTCCATTAATGAGCAAAGAATATTCTTATTTAAGTAAAACAAAAAGTTTCTTTGGTGCTTCTTCTGTTATAAAGATTTTGGTTTACTTGGAGTGTAAGGAGGATATTTGATAATTTCCATGCCGAAAGTCCAAAGATTCTCGAAAAATTACCAATAATCCTACAAAGGCAATAAGTTTTTTAAATTCTTTTGATCAAGTAGTTTTTGGACACCCCGAAAATTGTCAAATTGAAATGGACACATTTTGCCTTGACACCGGATGACATCACTGAAACATCAGCAGTGTTAGCAAGATAAACAAATTCCATGTGTTGACATCGAAGAAAGTCTCTTACTATTAATATTTACAATCTACTTATATAAATTCCAAAAAACTAATTCATAAAAATAACAACAAAGATATGGCATGGTTTGAACCTGCGTCAAGGCCGCTGGCTGTCTGATATGCTAACCATTACCCTAAGACAGTTACTGAACGATTGTAAAATTTAAACTGTAATCACTGTAAAAACCAAAACCTAATTTTACAAAGAATAGTTGGATTGAAAGCACAAAAATTACTTTTTATTTTTCAGGGAGAAAGTATCTTAGTAACTTCAAACATTTGTTAGTTTAAAAAAAAACGTTCGTCTTTTTCTATTTCTTATCAAATGTAAGTAACTTTGAAAATTTGAGAGACAACTTCCAAAGGTTAGCGACACCAGTTCACTAAGTCTCTATCGGAGACTTTCTTCGATGTCCAACACATGGAATTTGTTTATCTTGCTGATGATTCAGTGACGTCATCCGGTGTTGAGGCAAAATTTGTCCATTTCAATTCATCAATATTTGGTATCCCCAAAACCTACTTGATTTATTTTATTAGTTCTATATTTCCTTGTTTGTGGCCTATATTTTAAAAACAAGAATTATTGTGATTATCTTGAAATGTGTTTTCCCTTCTAATTGCAGGTATCAAATGTCGAAAGGAAAATATTCAGATTAAGAGTTACAATTTTAGATTCTATATTGGAATCATTCTCTAGACAGCAAAAGGTTTTTCAATCAAGAACCTGCTCGTTTAAAAACTGATGAAATTCAACCATGCTATCCTGAGAATAGAAAAACAGAAGCTGGCGCATAAACTCACACAATCAGGGACTTGTTTTCAATGCAAAAAATGTGGTGAAGCATTTATTAAGAAAGCATACTTGAAACTTCATATCCTTTCCAAAGGTCAGACATGTTGAAAAAGCATCAAAGAATTCAGACCGGGGATACTACATTATGTTGTGGAGTATGTGGCAAAACCTTTCCTTGGATGTCTGCCTTAACAATTCACATAAGGACTCATACAGGAGAGAAGCCATTTTCTTGTGAAATATGTGGCAAAGCTTTTTCTAAGAAGTATGCATTAACAATTCACACAAGGACTCATACAGGAGAGAAGCCATTTGATTGTGAAATATGTGGCAAAGCTTTTCCATGGAAGTCAGCCTTAAAGCTTCACATAAGGACTCATACAGGTGTAAAACCATTTGCTTGTGAAACCTGTGGCAGAGCTTTTCCTTGGAAATCGGCCTTAAAAATACACGAAAGGACTCATACAGGTGAGAAACCATTTGACTGCGAAATCTGTGGCAGAGCTTTTCCTTGGAAGTCAGCCTTAACGGTTCATGTAAGGACTCATACTGGTGAGAAACCATTCGCTTGTGAAATCTGTGGAAAAGCTTTTCCTTGGAAGTCTGCCTTGATATTTCACGTAAGGACTCATACAGGTGAAAAACCATTTGCTTGTGAAATCTGTAACAAAGCTTTTTCTCAGAAGCCTGCTTTGACATTTCACATAAGGACTCATACAGGTGAAAAACCATTTTCTTGTGAAATATGTGGCAAATATTTTTCTCTAAAGAGTGAGTTGAAGAAACACATTAGGATTCATTCTGGAGAGACTATTTCTTCTGATGTATGCAGCAGTGCATCTTCTCAAAAGTCCACAGTAAGAACTCACATAGAAAGCTGTGAAATATCATTAGCTTGTGAAATATGTCAAAAAACCTTTTCTCAAGAGAGCAGTTTGAAAAATCACATGAGACTTCATACTGGGGATACTCCATTTTCTTGTGAAATATGTGATAAGGTGTTTTCTCACAAAGGTAGCCTTAAATCACATCTAACACTTCACACAGGTGATACTCCTTTTACATGTAAGGAGTGTGGTAAATCTTTTCCTAGAAAATGTGCCTTGTTGACTCATGTTTATACTCATACTGGAGAGAGCCCCTTTAACTGTGAAGTGTGCGGCAAAACGTTTTGTCGAAAAAATGTATTAGAATGTCACATGAGAATTCACACAGGAGAGACTCCATTCTCATGTAAAGTATGTAGTCGAGCCTTTTCTCACAAAAGTAGCTTGCTGGTACATACAAGAACTCATAGTGGAGACACTCCATTTTCTTGTGACATATGTGGCAAAGAATTTTCTCGAAAGGACAATTTGAATACACATATGAGAACACACACTGGAGAGACTCCATTTTCGTGTGACATATGTGGCAAAGGATTTTCTTTGAAGTGGAATCTGAAAACTCACCTGAGAACACATACTGGTGAAACACCATATCCTTGTGAATTATGTAAGAAAGCTTTTTCTAGGAAGGATCTCTTGCGAATTCATTTAAAAACTCATACAGCAAGGACTCCATATTCTTGCATTCTATGTGGTAAAGCTTTTTCTCGGAAAAAGAACTTGAACATTCATGTAAAGTCACACACTTCATAGACTATATTGTATTTAAATTATGTGAAATAGCATTTTCTAAAAATCAGAAATTGGTATGTTGCATACTCAGAAAATACATATTTGAATGTCATTTTTCTTATGAACTCAACAAAATTAATTTTGATATTTTGGCAAGTGTAACAGAATAAGAGTTAATCTTTATTATTAATCACCACTGCCCAAAACACTGGTTTATTGCTAGGTTTAGATTATTCATGTGTTCACACATTTATATGTATCTATGTATCCAGACTTTGCCCAGCCCTAACCGTTCATAGTAGAAACTTGAAATTTTGTACACACACTCCCCTCAATGAGTAGGGAAGATGCTTTCTTTTGTTTTTTTGTAAATTCCCCCCAAATAGATTTTTAGAGGTGGGGTTCAATATGCAATGTAAGTTTATGTTAAATTGGTCACTAGTTTGTGCCCGCTTGTCTTTTGAAAATTGAGACCTTTTTTAGTGATCACAGCCCAACAAAAGGCAAGAGAAGTAACTTATTCATTGATCACCCCTTTTTTCAACTTTTTAATTGATCAACCCCCAACACAGCATATATGGGTTGCAGTGATTCATGATTTCCCTTGGAATGCTAGTTGAATTATCATTTCATGACCTCTGTTGGTCATGCATAATGATAAATTGGCATGGTTCTGGAACCTAGGCTGCTGGAAAATCCATGGTGTATCTGTATTTTTTCCTCAATTTATAAACTTTCTGTTCACTAAAAAGCATTTTCTTTTACAAGATGCACGCCCTGCGAAAAAAAATGGCAAGAACTCAGATGCTATATAGAGAGAGTTCAGAGGAGATCAATGAGGAGAGCCACTAAGACCATTCTGAGGCTAGGAGAATGGCTTAATCTAGAGATCCTTGAACTGAAGAAAAACGTGCTGAAGTCTATAGAATTACTATTACAAACCCATATACATCTTGTGCAAGGTATAATTTTTTTACCCCTGCCAATGAATTTGGAAGAGATATATGTATTTACTGGTGTCTGTCTATCTGTTTGTCCACACAATATCTCCAAAAGTTCTCAATGAAATTTTAGTGGATAGGTTGACCGTGTAAAAAAAGCGTCCCGTCTCTTAAGAGATAACTCCCAATGAAGTATGGAGGTCGGTGACAAAGTGTGTGAGGCAGACGTTCTAACCATCTGAGCGGACAGGTTGACCTTGTGCTACAGATAAATTGATTAAATTTGGGAACGGATCCAGGAATTTGTTTTTGATTGAGAGACATTTTTATCATACTGCAAGAAAAGCGGTTAAAAACGAATGGTCAATAAAGGGGTAGATTTAAATTTTGAGGGAAGTAACTCAATATTTGTACATTCAAAGTTCTCTCCCTTATGTTTTAATTTTTTATTTTCATTCCGTTTTTAGTTAGTCTACAGGATTGGCAGAGGTATGCACTCACCTGTGTGGCTTCTAGTTTAGACATTTTATTCGAATAAAAAAACAAATCCATAACCCTACTTAATGGTAGGTGTCCTGTAAAGGTCTTCACAAGACTCACTTCCATCATACCACACTGTTCGTCTTCCCCCTTAACTTCTCTCTCATCCTGACTAAATAATAATGTCCACCATTACACAAGCATGATTTGCCAAATTTTCCACTTCATAACAACTATTACTATGCTATTTAAGAAGATATCTAGCTGAAATTTTTACCCCCATAGTTCATCGACCAAATAAACCATTTCTGGCATTTACCTCTATTGTATGTGATTTAGGAGTTATGGGTCCTTCAAAATGGGTGGAGGGTGGCTTTTTAGAGGGATCTGCTAATTTTTTGGCCAGCTGCAGAAATTAAAGTAAGGGTGTTAAAATAAAGATTCCACTGGATTATATTCATTTGATATATTGCCTTGTGTATAAGATTGAAACAGAGTTTAAAAGAATTCAAAACTAGTTTTTGATAAATTCCAGCAGATCCCATTTCATATGCAATCAGCAAAATAAGACAGAAAAGAAATCACATATGATTTTTATCCAATGGAAAAATTGTAAAGGTCTCCATGAGACTCATTTCTGTCACACCACACTGTTCACCTTCACACTCTCTCTTCTTTCTATATTGTCTGGTGGGGTTATTGTCATGGACCCATGTGGATGGTATGGGTGACATTCATCTTCCTAAACACGCGTACAGACACGTACAATCGTACATAAAATCCTTTTTTTCTTCATAAATCTTATACATAAATAAATATCACATTTACAATAGATGCTTTGTTTTTTCATAATTGTAAACATTAATATACCCCCATTGCAGTAATTTTAGAGGAAAAAAAGTTAACCACTGTTTTTTGTAAATAAAAAAACTATGAAAAAAAGTGATCAATCACGTTCGGGGAAAACCAGGTTCGGGAGATGAAATTCGGGAAGATGAACCAGACCCAGATGGTATATTTAGCCTTGAGAGCTCTTTCCATTTTCCCGTTCTTTGCTGAATCATCATTTTCGGTCATGGTATTCGGATAACCATAACTACCAAAACATGTACAATATAGTATACCTTCATCTACCCAACAAAAATGTAGATATGGCACTTCACAACACAGTCACATGAAATATCCTCTTTCTATTTCAATTTGTTAGAGCTAGTAGCTAGTTAACGATCATCTATCATTCTCTTTTCTATTACTGTTAGTTATTTCATCAACCTTCTCTTTCAGCGTATTCTGTGCTAAACATATGTACCCATTTGTATTGATGTTTATTCGTTATTAAATGTTTGTTAAATGTATGTCCACAAATATTTGCATTTGCTTCATTCCTATTTGTATGGACTTTTCTTCTTTGTTTAATTTCATTTGACCCACGTGGTTCGTTACTTCTAAAATCAAAGATGGCGACCTGATCTTCATCTTTCTTCTTCATGACGTCACAGATCTTTGGCAAGCTTGCCAGGAATTATTCAGTTCCCCCACATGGTCATCCATGTGGGATCTCAATATTTCCTGTTATCTTCAACATCTAAACATCTTCATACAATAAAGAACCTACAATAGAGTGGCAAAGTCATCAGCATACTTCTTGTCATGTAAAATAAGATAGGAAAAATCGCCAATTTTTTCATTATTTCTGTAACAGACACATATCACATATTTATTTTCCACTCAAACAAACACTCTCTGATCATTGAATGAAATCATTGACACATATTTTCCACAGAACACCCAGGTTCGGATTTTCCTGAACCAAGTTATCTGTCTACAACTGCCTTTCAGATAACTGACTCACACAACATGAAAATATACCACTTGAATTCGATACGCATTGCAGACTAAATGTCTAGGAAGACCTTGTACCTTGTCTATCCCTATTTTACTTTAGGAAGTTGACAAGAACCATTCCAAAAAGCTAACATTTATACCAGCCAACACCTTCCATCTACCTTCTCCTATAAGAAGGCTAACTCATTTCGACCAGTGTTCACTCTTGGTTCTGTCGCCAGCAGAACTAAGGTCAGTGCAACATGCATACCAAAGAGACACACACCTCTCTTCTATTTTAATTACATACATACACATTCATACTTATACACTCTTTTTCTTACACATACGCTAACATCTTCAACAAAGGACCTTTTTATTCTATTAAGAAAGTAGTATACCAGACTTTTAAAAGCATTCTTCTTCTTCTTCTCTATAGATGAGAATTAACATATTGAAAACATGCATTCTGTAATAAACACATTTCTTGTTATGGTACATTTCGATTGCAATTTTGCTCTGTTTGTAAGCATAGTTTATGACCAATATAGAAATTCTTGTACATTTGAATTTTGTTCATCTTAGGCAATATCATAGTGATATTGATTGATTGATTTGTTTAGCTGCATATCAACCCTTCATGGGTCATTTAATGCTGAAATCAGTTTAAAATTCCAAAAGTCGGAGGTTGTTTTCTGTTCTTTTTTTTTTTTTTCTTGCGACTTTAGTGAAAGGTTATTTTTTTTTTAAATATAGTCTTGCAACTTTGGTGAAAGGTTATATTTTTTTTAGGTTAGGTTTTTTTAATAGAGGCTTGCAACTTTGGTGAAAAGTTATTTGATTTAACTAGACTCTTGCGACTTTGGTGAAGGAACAGTTGGCCCCTGTTTGGGGGGTTCTTCCCCTCTGCAGGGGATGCAGTCAGCGAATTCTAGGCCTCAGCTGACAGGGCCATTTGTTCATCTTAGGCAATATTATAGTGATATGTACCGTTGTTATACAACAACCCATTAGAGAGACAACACAACTAGAAGTTGTTGCTTCAGACTCTCAAATGATATTGTGATAAAAATATTCTGTTTAAATTCAAGTCATTTCCGACTCCAAATGGCAAAGTTAGTTCTGACAAAGGGTGTTGGATATTTAGGCGGCCATGGGTGGAGTCATAGATTTGACCCCCACAAGTGTTGAAAGTTAAACAGGATATTGACTAAAACCCTGAGCTGCAAGTTGTCAGGAACCGGAAGACAGCCAGGGTTGAAAAGTCATAAACAGGATATTGACCCTGACTACAGATGGTGGGCTAGAAAATCAGCGTGGGCGTTCGAAACCCCATAAAAGCAAGAGAGACACCGGACGCCCTCAGAGACATACCACCCAGGCCTGGGAAAGCATGGGGCCAGTTCCCCTGTTGGGAACAGTCTGTCAACTCTCGTTACCTATAAACAAGTTTCAAGTCTTCCTTTTTCTCCAAGTTCAGGATATTCCTCCCACAGACCAAGAGGGCTAAACAACAAAAGTAAATTTGTGGAACTTTTACATTTACAACATCACAATCTCAACACATTATTCAACCAATCATAATTAAGCGAAAGTTATTTTTAAACCAATAATGTTCCACGAAACAAGGACACAAAGATTATGCCCTGGTGAGCCGATTTTATGTTTCACCAAGCTATTAAAAAAACCTTTTTCTACAACAGTTCTTCAGCAGACAGTCATAGAAGGGATGCTAGACTGCCCAAACCCTTGCTACGTGATATGCACTCATTCAAAACCTTTTTTGCTCACGTACACCCTCAACAAAATTTTTCACTAAATGCTCCTCAGCAGAAGAAAATTTTGACTTGGAAATTTGCTGTTCTTTTTCTTTGTAAACTAGAAACTGTCAACCAAAACTGTCACCATAACTATCAACATAGGTTTCTTCAGTTTTTAAGCCAGTCTATCTAGCTGGCTATGTATGTATCACGTGTACAAGCTACAGCAATGGATCTATAGGGCTGAAAATTTCAACATTTACTCCTTATTATGTCTAGAAAAGTTTGTTTTCCAAATTGACCCCCCCTCTTAATAGGTTTTTAGTGGGGGGTTCAATCAATTTGCAATATAAGTTTATGCTAAATTGATCCCATAGTTTTTTTTATAGTCAGACTTTTTTTAGTGATCGCTTCCCAACAAAAGGCGAATGAAATAACTTATTCATTGCTCACCCCTTTTTCCAATTTGTTTCACTCCCAACGTGGGATGCTGCCAAAAGATGTGACGGTTTCTATTGCTGTACAATAACCAAGTAGGAAAAACTTAACACAACTAAAAACATTTGAACAATTTCTTCAAAAGAACTTTTCTGTAAATTTTTTGACTTGTATTTTGCATATTGTGTGTTTTGTGTATTTTGTGTCTTGTATATTGTGTATTTTGCATCTTGTATATTTTGTGTATTTTGCATATTGTGTATTTTGCATCTTGTGTATGAGCTTGTATTAGGTTGTCTTTTTCTTATAATATTTCTGTGTTAATTTTGGTCACACCTACTCTCCTTTACATATTTTTAGGATGGTCAAAACTTGAAAACAAACCCTTAAGAAACGAGTTAATTTATTTTTTTATTAAATTTGATTAGTTTTTACCATTATCTTATTTCTAGTTGTTTTTATGTAAGTTTATGTTAAATTGGTCACTAGTTTGTGCCTGCTTGCTTTTTGAAAATTCAGACCTTTTTTAGTGATCACAGCCCAACAAAAGGTGAGAGCAGTAACTTATTCATTGATCACACATTTTCCCAACATTTTAATTGATCGCCCCCAACACAGCATATATGGGTGGCAGGGATTCATAATTTCCCTTGGAATGCTAGGTTTCTTTCTTCTTTTTACTGGTCTTAATTCTGTGGCACCAATAACTGCCTTCTTACTAACCTTTTGATGTGAAAAGTGGCTGAAAGGCTTTGCTTAGGGTGACCAAAAGTTTTTAAAAAAAAGAATTCTACTGTTATGAGTTTGATCCTCACTGAGTGCTTCACACTCAACTAAGCTAAGCAAATGGTTGCCTACCATGGTATGGCAGCTAACAAGATCTTCTTATGGACTAATGATCTAGTGCAGTGGTTCCCAACCTTTTCAAGTCATTCCCCACTTTTGTCAACAAGATTACTAGTATCACCCCCTTAATAATTTCAAATAATAACTTTATTTTACATATAATTAAACAGCTTCATAATAAGAATTAGTTTAATTTTATAATTGTACAGCTGCTGCTGCTGTATATTTGTTACTCAAAGAAAGCAAGCGAAAATAATTAGGAACACATCATTTGAAATTCCAATTTATTACAAAGAAAATAAGAATTCTGCTATCATAACTGATATACACATCAATGTGATCTCTGTTCTTGTTTTTTGCTACTAGTTCTTCCATTTCTGTGTCTATTAGTGAGAGAGCACATCTTAAAATGTATTTGCTCACACAGAAATTATGTCAACTTCTTCCATTGGTATAAAAACATATTATCACAAATATTTTTATATTTCTTCTGTAGTGTCTCTGAACACCAATAAAAATAGTTGATTATTTGAAACATGGTGTTCCCTTACTTTTGGGGGAGAGGGGGAATGGTGTTGCCTCAATATCTATATACTACTAAGATTAAAATTAAAATACTACTCTATACTACTAAAATTGTCATTTTTTAACAATACACTGAGAAGGAAAAAATAGCCAGTATATGTCCAAAAATTCATCCCTTATTGCCTCAAAACATTTCTGAAATGGGTTCAATTCAAGACCTACCTTAAATAGCTTCTATTATCAGGCCCATCGGCATGAAATTCATAGGGGTGGCTGCGAGTGAAGTGGAAAATCTTTTTTAGACCATGCCCTTTAGACTGCTGGAAAACACCCCTATTGTAAAGAGTGCACTATTTAATTTATGGATATATGATGATATTCAAATATCTAATTGATGAAGATAATTATGAAGAAAAGGCTGCTTAGGGAATTTTTGAAAATAGAGCTTTAAAATCTGTCAGAAATCAATGTAGTTTTCACATCATCCACAGACTTTTTCTTTTATTAATCATATTGACTGAAAAATTATAACTGAGTTTTTTATATTCATTTACAGCAATTTCTTCTAGTTTTACTTTCTCTGTGCAATTGACTCGAGCAAAGATACTTCGATTCAGAAATTAGCGATTCAAAAAGTAGAAAGTAATTGACCTG
>VCCN01003376.1:5933710-5979505 GCA_006491835.1 Architeuthis dux
AATGGTCAGTAGTACCTGTGATTTGTTCTAATTAAAGCCCGCAGTTTTAATTTGATTAAGTTAGGACAAGAAGAATAAAATCTTCTCACGGTCGGAGAAGTGTCAAAAGTCACCGATAAGAATAAGAATCTTAAGACAACGACCACAAGCCGCGTGGAAACCACATTACAGGGATTAGCGAGAAAAAAAGGTCCGACGGAAAACGATTAAGGACCATCTCCCGCTGTGTGAAAGGTGATAAGATTTCTGTGTGATTAATTACTGGGCGGAATATAAATGGATATATCAAAAAGGGGTGTAGGCGTCAAAAGGAGGCGGTGCACACGAGGCTTACAAAAAGGAACCAATTTTGATTGTCAATTAGAGAAGAAAGCGGGACTTGAAAGAGGTCAGCCATCCCCTGGCCAGTCTTCGATAATTATTGCCAAGTCTGAATAGAGGCCCGTGACCTTAGTTTAAGCGGGTCACCGAGCTAGTCACATCCCATCGCTCCCACGCGCCTGTACAAACATTAGTGAGTGACTGCCCTTTTTCTACTGTCTCTCTCTGTGATGGCGACTACAAGAATTGTTGCAGACAAAACGAAAACTCGTCTGTGTCTTATTAAAAGCAATAGTGAATAAACGAAATGAAATGCAATCTTGTTCTTTTTCATCAGAAAACTTTGCAGGTACACACATCACGGTACAGCGCGAATTCCGTGGAGCCTGTTCTTGGTGATGATTTTGGAAAATAAAATGTTTGGAGGTGAGGTAAGGTGAAAGAAAAGTGGAGGAACCGACAGTAGCAATCAAAGGTTCATTATAGTGCGGTTCGCAATATTGTACAAAATAAAGACACATTTACTATATTGGTACAGACGTCCCCCGATATAGCGCAGTTCATGTTCCCCGATATAGCGTGGTTATAAAAATTCTTATATTATGAATTCGATACAAAGGAAATGACTTGACATTAAACTTAATGGCCGACGATGACGGCCTTTAGGCGAGGTTGTAAATAATCGTAATTAATTTGAAATGTTACTCAGCTTACCCCTTTTATCAGACATGCCAACCTCAGAAGTTATCAAATAGGGAGAACTGATATTTTCACAGGAAAACATCGGGAGAAATGAACAAAAATAGGGAGATTTCTGAAAACATGTACACCAAATATTAAAAACACAAAATAGTATGTTTCCTCTCTAAAGAAAGCTTTAAAAATCTGAAAATAAACATTTTTTATTTGTAAAAGAAACTATTGAATACCTAGCTGCACGTTTTCGGCTGTAGCCTTTCATGCCCAACAGCTACAAATGTGTACATATACCGTTGGAAAGATGATGGAATTCCCTTTCCAACGGTATATAAATGTACATACCTCCCTCAAGAATTAATTCCACAATCCATAAAACTTGGACTGCGTACTTGAAATTTTCTCGTAAAATGCTGAATAGCTAGCTTCACGTTTTCGGCTGTAACATTTCATGTCCAGCAGATACAAGTTTACAACATCCACTGTTGGAAAGCTGATGGAATTCTCTTTCCAATGATATATATATATATGTGTGTGTGTATATATCTTCATCATGAATTCAATCCAAAATCGATAGACCTTGGCCTATAAAGAACACATACTTGATATTACTGGAATACCTAAAACTCAAAAATTACTTTTATGGTAAGAGAAAGTGTATTTATGGACTCCTCATGTCGGAAAACCATGATTTAGCTTTTAAAGTACTCAGATATGTCAATTGGGAGACGAAATATGAAAGCCTTTTTTTTTGGTGTGAGATAATGGCCATTTTGTTTTATGCAAATGAAATAGTTCTTCCCAACTTCTTTCTTGGGAACATCTTTTTTCTGAAAGAAGACATCCTAAGGAACATTTTGGTACCCTAAATGTAGAATCAGGGGGGGGGGTCACGGTAACCCCTGCTGGCCCCCGGACTAGTTCTTTTTGAACGGCTATGAGTTTTGTTTTTACGTACAATACAATGCTGAACAGTCTTTCTAACTGTGCATTGCTAGGTAAGGTAAACTGACATTATCATACCTACCTGCCATGGTTGAGAAATTTTCAGGAGGGAGATTTCCTAAAAAATTATAAGATTATTTATTTATTACATTATTTACATGTTTATTTGGATTTATATATTATCTAGGAAGTACTTTACAAACAAGGTTATTATTAAGGTTTTAGGTGTTTGATATTTTTATTTGAAACGAATAACTGAAATTACATAGGTTTAATTTTTCACGTAACGAATTTTCATCTAGGGAGACGTTTTGTGGAATGGATTGTCTTCGTTAAGAGAGGTACCACTGTACTAGCGAAAGCGAATAGGTACTCGATTTGATCTGAAGTTAGTTTTTTAAACGAGGAACTAATTTTCTTAAGCCACTAAGTTATCTCCTCTTGTTTAGTTTTTTTTTTTTCTTTTTTTAAATCACACCCAGACGAGAAACAAATTATAATTTATTTTATTATTCTATTTTTGTTTTTTAATTCTTTATTTTGGCCTGGGGGAATGGGAAGAAAAGTTGTTTCAAATGAATCCAAATCACATCAAAAAATCACCACCAACAACAAAAAGGTGGACAGACAGTCTATGAAAGTAGAAACAACTTTTGATGACTGACTTCATCTATAGAAATTTGAATTCCGCTCTTCTTCACGATGTCTTTTTAATCCTGTTTATATCTGTAAGTACTCGTATTTGTTTCCCTCGTCAGTTGCTGTTCAAATCTAAATATCTTTTAGACGAATATATAACATAAAAATCAGAAAATGACGCGAATGACTTAAGTTTTTTTATTCCACCTTTTGTATAAAAGTTTATTCGACTTACAGTTGTGATGCGAAGTTAAACAAAAATTAAAAAGAAGAAATACTCTAGTGGGAATAATTCCTATAGTGTAAAAATGATTTTATATAAAACCGGGACGGACATCCAGGTGTTGATCCATAATTATTTTAAAAAAAACATCTAGAAATATCTAGAATCTAAGGAAGTTTAGCGTCCGAAATAATGTGACACAAATTTTAATTTTAAAACAAAGGTTTTTTTTAAATTTAAATTTACGAAAACGGGCACGGATACAGATGAAACGAAACAGATTTTGATTTTTAAATGTTCAATTTATTTTTTATATTGACGAAAGATTTTTACTTTTTTTTTTTTTTTTTTATATAATTTACACCATATATTTTTCCGTGATAATCCTTAAAAACACAGAACACATGTAGATTTCTGAGACATCATTTACTTAAGCCATGTTTTCAAAAACATCCAGAATCCAGATGGGGGCAAGTGTAGTTCAGCGTCCCAAATTATTGCGCATGTCCCTATATCTTTTACATGTGTTCTCTGTGTTTTTAACTTCTATCGCAGAAAAATATCAAATTTAACATTAACACTAACCCTAACGACAATTTAGAAATGAACTGAACATTTAAAAATCAAAATTTGTTTCGTTTATTCTGTAGTGCCCTGTGGCGATTCTACGGGGGTGGGGGGCAAGAGAGGGCCATGGCTCCTACGTTGCCCCCACTCCCCACACACACTTTCATACGCTTTAATGTAGGGGTGTAGCTGATATATGATTGATTATCTCAGATTTTCGAGAGAACAAAAACTATGCCGTAAAAATATAATAATTTTGAACATGGCAACTTTCAGTGTAGTGTTTCGGCACAAGAAGACGTGGACAAAAGGGGAGACGACCTCCCTTCCCATTTGATGATCGCTAGGAATGAGAAAGACCCCCACCCCCACCCCTTATACTTTAAAAAATCATTCATATATGTTCTGTATATCAACGTGGTGAAGTATAAAAAGTAAGATTTCTCGTCACATGCATTTCGATCACCCCTCCCCCCCGCCAATTTTCTAAGAACTAGAAACGCCACTGGTAATGCCCTTTAAATTTAAATTAAAACCTTTTATGTTCACAAAAGGCCACAAAAAGGTGAGTAAACATTGTATTATTAAAATCATTACTTGCACATGTGTTGCAGTATTTCGGACGCTAAAGTTCCCTAAATTCTAGATGTTTTCAGATATTTAATTTGGGACGCTAAACTTCCTTAGATACTAGATATTTCTGAATGTTTTTGAAAACCTGGCTTAAGTAGATGATGTCCAAATTCTGTTCCTACATGTACAAAATGGACGAAAATTTCAGCATGAAATCGACAGGTGAGAAATTTTAAATCTGGCAAAAATTAGATTAATCAATTTCAATAAAATTTTCGGCGAACACGCTGTTTGCCGAAAATTTTAAAATTTAAAAAAAAAAATTATTTTCCAAGAATAATTTTTATTTTTCATAATTCCTACCCCACCTTTTTATTAATTTTATGATTTATCTATTTCATATAATGATGCTTTCATTGAATTTTACACATTTTACAGATATATCCTTGGAGATACTAATTATGTTTACCTTTTTTAGAATAATATCCAGGAACTCCTGGAATGGAACTCTTACTTTGGGATTAAAAGTAAAATAATTTTTTTTTTTTTTTTCAGCAATTTTTTTAGTTTTATTCGATTAATTATCATTCAGGTTTTTGATCTGTAAAAATTTTTTTTTTCACTCAATATTATTTTTTAATAAGATTTTTCATTTTTATTGATTTATTCGAATATTTTTTAAATGCTTATTTTTTCTATGTCGTGGTTTGACTGAAACTTGTATATAAAATATTATAACAAGGTTGAATAATTAAATATAGTGAAATGATGAAAAATCTTCTTTTTTTTTTCTTCTTTTTTTTTTTTATTGCATGGCGCAGCTGTCATGGATTTTAATCTTGTTATTTTTTCCACACAAACATATGTGTACTGCATTGTCTACCATTTATATTTTTAAAATCAGGTGTCACTTACATGTTGGGAATTCTTTTTCATTTTGTTCATACCTACTCTCTCTCCACATAAATTCATTCACATAGGAAATAAAAAAGGGGTTCACTGGTTCCACTCTGGTTTTTAAAATGTTTTTGTGTGTGGATTGAATCTTATTAAGGTCCACAAAATTAAAAGGAACGGTCAACCATGCGCAATAATTTTGGACGCTAAAATACGATTTAGCCAATTTGGATTCTAGATGTTTTTGATATGGATCAACTCCTGTGTAGCTTTTTCTTTTTTTTTTTTTTTTTTTTTTTTTTTTTTTTTTTTTTAATAATTTCAGTTGTTACTGGAATACTGGGAATTAAATTTTCTTTAGCGCACCCCAAAAATGTACACGCATCTGAAATAATTACAAGATTTTTTTTACTTCTTGCAGCAAAAAGATTTGCCTCGAGTAATCTAGGCCTGCCAAGGCTAGTAAAGTAAAATGCGGCAGATATCATTCGTCTGTAGGAAGTACGCGAGTAAATCAGCTGGGGGGGGGCTGTGAGCACCCCCCTCCCCCACAGTGTTTTTGGCCCTTGGAAATAGCATTAAATTACATACACAACACAACATGAATCATTGCAATTATTTCTTTAACCCTTTTTAGGGGAGCCCTAAAAATATTTTCGATAACAAAAAAACTTTTTGTATGTTAAACTAGACCTAATTACAAGATATTTTCAGTTGCAAGTTTTCTGAAATTTCTTTGTTTATGGGGGGCAAAACCCCTTCTGATGAAGTGATCATATATGGTGCCTCACTCAAAAGTGACCAAAAATGGAAAATATAAAAAAATTAATGTAAAAAGTTAAATAAAACATAGAATTAAAGAATAACATTCAATAAAATAAATAGATACAAAAAATAGATATTGACAAATAAAATAACACCTCCGGGTTGAATTTTAAATTTTATTGTTTAGGCCCAAAACAGGGTAATTTAATGGGGTGTGGTATGTCTCAAAACAGTTTCTGTCTTTGTTCAAGCACAAGTGTACTTTGCAAAGCTTGCAGATTATGTTGTCTTTGTGGCTACACTATTTGAGTGTGGCTGACGGGTCCTCAGGTAATAGTTTAACCCTTTATGGGACAAGTGACTAAGATCAGCATATCAAAGTAAAAATACAAATATTAGAACCCCCCCCCTCTCCCTTGATAGTTAATTCTTTTAAACACAAACTTTTGTTCAAGAAAAATATAAATGCCAAGTATACAATATTTCTCTGATTAAGTACCTAACCGTTACACATTTTTATCTATATAAGCAATTTACTTTTTCAGTTCTTTGAATATAAATTTTTCAAAATTGGCCCGACCCTACCTCAAACAAAAATGCGGGAGAAGACAAGTTTCAACAAAAATCGTGGGGGAGAGTGGGAGACAAAGAATATTGCGGGAGTCCTATGCAAAATGTGGAAGACTTTACAGGTTTATTAATTTCCTGTGATATAAATTGAGGTAAAAACTATTTTATCTTTAATTTTAGTCCCCACCGCCTAACTCTTAATTCTTTGAAGCATTGTCAATCAAATTTCAGTCCTGTTTTGTAGCGCATATGGGATCTTGTTCATATCAGGCACCCCAAACTTTGGCAAATCGAAAAGGGACACATTTTTCCTTGACACTGTATGACTTCACTGAAACGGCAGCAGTGTTACCAAGATAAACAAAGTCCACGTGTTGACATCGAAGAAGAAACTAGCCTGAACTGGTGTCGCTAGTCTCTCTGAGATGTACAAAGTTACTTACATTGGATAAAAAATAGGTTGTTTCAAAATGCGTTTCAACAAACTTTCAAGGTTCCGAAAAAAAATTAAAAACTATTTTTTGTGCTTTCAATCTAAATTTTACAATCAGACAATAACTGTCATCTTAATGTAATCGTTAGCGTATCTGACTGTCTCTGAAATGTTCAAACTTTTTTTAGCATAAATAAAAAAGTGTGAAATTTATTTTATTTTGTAATTTGTATATCGCAATAAATTGTACATCTCGTGGAAATTAATATCTGTAAAGTGTTGATGTTGACTCGATGGTGAATCTGCCGGCTGCCATTTTTAATACCACGTTTTTATCTATATACTAGCTGGGGTACTCAGTGTTGCCCGGGGAAAGGAAAGCAAAAGATATTTTATAGAAATTTCATAAAGTGAAAAAGGGGGTGGGGGTTACAATCGTGCCCTCCCCATAAAAGGGGGATGCACTTGCACAAACTCTCTTCTTTCCTTTAAATTATCATTATAATATTAATTTTTATTTGTGTACAATACAAGAAAATTTCTATCATAATTAAAAAAGCCAAGTAGGTGATTGTATTATACACAAGTATAATACTTTGACAATCCATGAAGTAACCATGTACAATGTGAGAAATTTTCTATCAAAATTATGTATCCATGAACAACTAACCACTACATACAGTATTTCCACTGTAAAATATCCAAAATTAAGTCTACCTTTCATTCCTTGTTGCCTATATTTTGAGGAAAAGTATAATTACAAATGTCTTGAAGTGTAAAGAAATCTTTCCAATGTGTTTTTCCTTCTAATTGCAGGTATCAAATGTCGAAAGGAGAATATTCAGATTGAAAGTTATGATTTGCGAGTCTGCAGTGAAATCATTCTCTAGACAGCAAAAGGTTTTTCATTCAAGAGCCAGCTTATTATAAAATTGATGAAAGTCAGCCATGCTTCCCTGAGAATAGGCAAATAGAAGTTAGCTCACAAAATCATACACTGAGGACTTTATTTCACTGTGAAGAATGTGGTAAAACAATCACTAAGAAAGGATACTTGAAAACTCATTCAAGAATTCATACTAGTAAAGTATGTGGCAAAATTTTCTACAGAAAGCATCAATTAAAAACTCATGTCAGAATACACGCTGATGAGATTCCATTCACGTGTGAAGTGTGTAGAAAAGCTTTCAAACAGAAAGTTGAGATAAAAGTACACATGACAACTCATACAGGTGAGACTCCATTTCATTGTAAAGTGTGTGGCAAAGCTTTTTCTAGAAAAACAAATTGGACAACTCATATGCGAATACATACTGGAGAGAGACCATATCCTTGTCATGTTTGTAGCCAACATTTTTCAAGGTCAGACACCTTGAAAAATCATCTAAAAGTTCATGCAGGGGATACAGGTGAAAAACCATTTTCTTGTGAAATCTGTGGCATAGCCTTTTCTGCGAGGTCATCCTTAAAGATTCACATACGGAATCATACAGATGAGAAACCATTTGCTTGTGAAATCTGTGGCAAAACGTTTTCTGCAGCGTCTACCTTAAGGATTCACATAAGGACTCATACAGGTGAGAAACCATTTGCTTGTGAAATCTGTGACAAAGCTTTTTCCCAGAAGTATGACTTAAGACGTCATATAAGGACTCATACAGGGGAGAAACCATTTGCTTGTGAAACCTGTGGCAAAGCTTTTTCTGTGAAGGCTGCCTTAGCAACTCACATAAAGACTCATACAGGTGAGAAGCCATTTGCTTGTGACATATGTGGCAAAAAATTTTCTCTAAAGAGTACATTGACAAAACATCTTAGAATTCATACTGGAGAGACTCCATTTTCTTGTGAAATATGTGGTAAGTCATTTTCTCAGAAAAGTAGCCTTAAATGTCATATGAAACTTCACACACGAGATAAGCCTTTTTGATGTGAGCTGTGTGGCAAAGCTTTTCCACTAAAAGATGATTTGTAGTGTCATATTTATGTTCATACTTGAGAGAGACCCTTTGACTGTGAAGTGTATGGCAAAGCATTTTCCCAGAAGAATGTATTGAATTATATCATGAGAGTTCACACAGGAAACTTCTCTTGTAAAGTATGTAATCAAATCTTTCTTCACAAAAATAGACTGCTGGTATACATGAGAACTGTAGAGACCCCAGTTTCTTATGAAATTTTTGGCAAATACAGGTGAGAAGCATAGCCTGAAAACTCACCTGAGAGAACTTATTGATGTTTATATGATGTCACACATATTATAGACTATATTGTATTTCAAAATATGTGACAAAGACATGTCACATACTCAGGAAAACACACACTTAAGTTGATGTTATTATCTCATTAATTATGCAAAATGGATTTTAACATGTCAATTAAAAACTTACATACAAACTGATTCTGAATAGATTGCATTTTTTAATTGTAATTGGTGTGTATCCAAAGATTAACAACTTAACCATCAAAAATGGATTGCATCATAAGGACTGATTTGACTGATCACTGCTAAAGAGCTAACATTTTTTACTTTCGCACTTACACAGTATTTCTATTTACTCAAGTACTAAGCTGGCACGTTAATGACGATTACTTTATTTTTTTTTTTTTTTATTAAATGAAGTATTGTAAACAATTTTTATTAATTTTTGATTACTATTTACATTCATCCTCAGTAAGGCAGTGTTATTGTTTTGGTTTTTAAATCTTTATTTAAACAAAGTATTGTAAACCATTTTTATTTTTTAACTTCATCTTAACTTTTAGTTGTTGTTTTAATTACAAATCAACTTGGTTTTAGTAAAAAAGCTATTATTATTCCTTTATTGTGAATCATTTTACACATTGTGGTTTTTAAAAAAACTAAAAATTAAAAATGGTTTACAATACTTGATTTAATAAAAAAAATCAAAATAAAATAATTGTTTTTTACTAAAGCTCAAACAGTCATAGTACGAAAGTAAAAAATGTTAGCTTCTTTAGCGGTGATTGGTCAAATCAGTCCTTATGATGCGATCCATTTTTGACGGTTAAGTTGTCCTACTTTGGCAAAATAACTATTACTTTTCACTTAAAATATACTGAAAAATATTTTTTGACACCAGGTGTCATTTATCTCATAAAAGCGGTGATGACAGGTTGTTAACAAAATGTATTGATGATGAAAGGGTAAAAAAAAAAATAACAAGAGAGTTAATCATAAATGTGATTGCTAACAAAGCAGCCGATACAGATGTTTTTCCGGGCATCCAGTTTAAGTTTTAAAAAATACCCAGTGCTATTATTTTTGGTTAAATCATGTATTTCTCAATTATGAAAACATTGTTATCATATTTTTTTTAAAATCATTTCCTATCTACTTATTAAACAAAAATATTGAAACAAGATTTTAAAAGCATTTTTCAAAATCAATTAAATTCTTTGAAAATCTTTTAAAAAATTATTTTTCCTTTTTTACATTTTAAATGTTCATGGAAATTACTAAACAATGTAGTAATTTATATTATATTTTAGTTTTTACATTCAGTAAATTATTTAACTCTCCCAGGGCTAATTTCAGAAATTTTTTTTTTAAATTCTACAGGGACTTATCTTTTTAAAATGTAAACACATTTTTTTTTTTTTTTATAAATGTGTTGTTGGCTAGATTGGTTAGTGGTCAGATATAAATATGTGACCATTGGGCAAATTCCAACTGTCAAGATTTTTACTAAGCAATGTCAAAATCTGAAAGACAAACAGAAACACCTGTACTGATACAGGTGTATATAAGATTCTGAGCTACGAGTCATGGTATAATTAGTGATGGACAGTAAGATGAGAATAAAAGAAACTAGCATTCCAAGGAAAATTATGAATTGGCACCACCCATATATGCTGTGTTGGGGTGATCAATTAAAAAGTTGGGCTGTGATCACTAAAAAATGTCTGAATTTTCAAAGAACAAGCAGGCACAAAAGCGGTTGACCAATTTAGCATAAGCTTACATTGAAAATTGAACCCCCCCACTAAAACCCTATTTTGGAGGAGAATTTTCAAAAAAACAAAGATCATTTTGCCTACTCATTGAGGGGAGCGTGTGTACAAAATTTCAAGTTTCTACTATGAACGGTTTGGGCGTGGCGATGTCCAGCTACATAGATAGATAAAATTGCCCCCCTCCCCTCTAAAACAATACTGGGGGTGCAAATTTAAAAAAAACAAAAATACATTTTCCCTACTCATTGAGGGGTGTGTGTGCAATATTTCAAGTTTCTGCTATGAACGGTTAGGGCTCTGGATGAAATTCGGATACAGTAATCCCTTAATTAATGCGGTTTAGATTAGTGCGCAAAAATCTATTGTGAGCATCCCCTGATATTTATGGTATGAAATTTGATTAGGCCGCACAAAAAAGTATGAAAACGGCGGAACAAAATATTTACCATAAATAATGTCTTTATTCATCTTGGAATAGGAACAATCGGCAGCAGGGCTTTTTTATATCCGTAGAGTAGACATTATTATTTTTATAACCCTTAGTTGATCTCTAATGTAATAATTAGAGATCAACTAAGGGAGGCAATTGAGGAATGTAATAATATACATTGATCTAAATTGTGTTTTTATTCTTCCAGGATTCATTATAATTATTTCCATTGATTCTTAACTTTGAATAATGCCGTTTTGATATGTGATGTACATCGAGTATTTATTAACCACACATATCAAGGGATTACTGTACATAGATAGATATAAATGTGTGAACACATGAATAACCTAAACCCAATTCAGGACTGGTGCAACAAAATTCTTATTGGGGGGGAGGCTGCAAGCGAAGTGCAAATGTTTTGGGTTTTTTTTAGACCACGCCCTTTAGATCGATAGAAAACACCCCTATTGTAAAAAAGTGCACTATTTAATTGATGGATATATGATGATATTCAGATATCTAATTGATGAAGATAATTATAAACAAAGGGCTGCTTAGGAATTTTTGAAATAGAGCTTTAAGATCTGTCAGAAATCAATGTATTTTTCAAGTCATCCACAGACTTTTACTTTTATTAATCATATTGACTGAAAAATTATAACTCGGTTTTTTATATTCATTTAGAGTCATTTCTTTTAGTTTTACTTTCTCTGTGTAATTCACTTGAGCAAAGACACTTCGATTCGAATGAAGTGTTGTAAATTTTGATTTGCAAGTAGAGGAAGTTAATAGGTACTCATCTTCATCATCTCCATTCACGCTGGTTAATGTTTCCTGCTCCATACAAGTACCCATTCCTATTCAAATAAGACTCGGTTATGGAAATAGACCTTTCCCGAGTATCTTTGTGAAAATGAGACCAACGAAATCGACATTACTGTGGTCAAAGATAAATCGTGTATTTCTAAAACAATGATGCGCATTGGGAATCAAAGATAACCAGAGGTTAAGGTTTTCCTTTGTTTGAAAAGCTGCTAAATTGTGGTTATCCCTTCAGGTATTCAGACTAGTATCCTCATTCTTGTTGTTTTCATGACAATGATTTGGAGGATTTCCTCAAATGTATTGTTCATCCTCTAATCCTTAGGAGTTTTTCTCTTTTTCTATAATTGTTCTAAATCAGAGTAGCAAAAAGATTTGTGCCCACAGAATGAATCCAGTAGTCAGGCTGAAAAATTCTGACTATATGTACTGAACAAAGTAACATACATGCTAATTCTGTCAGTACACACACCAGACACTGAGAATATCTTTTTTCAGCTATGGAAGGCCCTAACAGCTGTTGGCTTTTGCGCAGCACATAACATTGAATTCTTTAATGTCTGTTGATGCAGTTCTTTGTCAAATGTCTTGAAATATCCATAAGAAAGGAAAATAGTAACAGGTCTGCTTAGTCACTCAATAGAAACCGTCTTTTGGCAGCATGCCATGTTGGGGGTGATCAATTGGAAAATGGGGTGATCAATGTATAAGTTATGTCTTAAAATAATCAATCATTTTTTGCCCTATTTTCATGATATTGCGTTTTGGTCACGTACCAATTATTATCTCCCAAAATGTGTGAACCAAAGTCTATTTCCTTACATAAGCAAGTAAGACCCACTGTATGATCCAGATGGTGCCCTTGATGTTGACAGACGCATGACCTGACCTCTGGGTGGCACAAGAAGCAGCGAATACAGTTTTTTTGTTTTTTTTTTAATATGGGAACATTAAGTTGGGGTTACATAAATCAATTGTACCACACCATTGTCCTTAATTGACTATAAGGTTCCAACTTTCAAACCACTTCGCCCTGATCCGGGGGTGTCAAATGCCCTGTTCGACCCCCGCCCCAGTAGACTCCCATGCCTTAAAAGAACAAGAAGATTTTGGATTTACTGTAAAAATCCCTTTTTACAATCACACCTTGTCAGTCGACAGCGAAACACCCAGCTAGATTGTTCAAATTTCTTTTCCACATGCGGCTGTCAAACAAATGAGAAATTTTACTTTAATATTTCACACACCCACACCGCTGACGAATTTCAAAAACTTCATAAGCAAAAACTCTTTCATAAAAAAGTACTTTATTTCCATATCTTTTACGAACAAACCTTTTCACGTTTGTATTAGGTTGGTGCAAAAATAATTGCGGATTTTGTTTATTTTAAACTTTGATGCTTATTTGGGAATAAACTGATATTTAATGTTCATGGTATATACCATTTTAAAGCATGAATTTTGCTCTATTTATTTAAGCTAAACGTTTTCTTTTCAAGTGTGTGTGTGTGTGCAAAAGTTTTAATTTCTACTATGAACGGTAAGGGATAGGCGAAGTCTGGATATATATATATAGATAGATACATATAAATGTCAGAACACATGAATAACCTAAACCCAGCAATAAACCAGTGTTGTGGGTTGCAGTGATTAATAAATTCAACAAGGCCACAAAAAGGTGGCAATTCAGGCAAGCAAAAAACAACTTTCTTCAAATTTCAATGCTGGCCCTAGAAAAAGGAAGACATTAAATTCATATCTTATATGTCTACAACACACTCTTTTGGGAAAATTTTCCCAACCACAGAATTTATGGATAAATAAAAAAAAAGGATTGATTGATTTGTTTAGCGGCATATCAACCCTTGATGGGTCATTTAATCCCCAAATCAGTTTAAAATTTTAAAAAATAGTGTCTTGCGACTTTGGTGAAAAGGGACAATGATGCTATCCGTGCCACTACAGTGGACCATAGCGTGCAAACCCAAGGTTTAAAGGGTGGGGGTCGACCGCGCGCACATTGCACTTCACCTTAAAACTCCATTGAGCAGACTACGGATTTTTCAAGTTCAGGTCCTGCCTACCTAGGACCTGAACAAGGACACGGAAGGCCCATCCCAAATCTCTGTCCGTGGAGCCAAGTCATTCATTCATTATTTCTTACAAAATCAACACTGCTCAGTGCTTGTTGTTCATGACAAAAATTCTGACAAAGCCTTAAGCGAAACTGTCAAGGAGTGGAAAGAGATCAAACATAAAGAAGTTTAGATTGCCGACTCACACTCTGCAGGAATGTTGGATGCCATGTTCAAAGTGGAAAAAAAACCCAAAAACTAGCATTCCAAGGGAAATTATGAATCACAGCCATCCATATATACTGTGTTTGGAGGGATCAATTAAAAAGTGGGAAAACAGGCTGATCAATGAATAAGTTACTTCTCTCACCTTTTGTTGGGCTGTGATCACTAAAAAAAGGTCATAGATACATATAAATGTCAGAATACATGAATAACCTAAATCCAATCTAGCAGTAATTAATAAAATAGATTCTTGATGAAGCCATTATTAAAGACATGATGGTAAAAGATGTAATTAAGAATGTGAATTGATTGACAAAAGACGGAGTGTTGATGATTGTCTTTCAGAGTTACGTGCCCCTAATTGGGTGGCTATAAATAGCAAATTTAACTACCATTTTTCTTATTAGTTTAAACTCAGGGCAAATACACTGAAGCTGGCTTAATGACGCAATTAACTGCTGTCTAAAAAAGCCTATTTCAGGTATATATTCAAGTATATTACTACACCATCGCATTGTGGTAAACGGCCATTGATTTAAAAAAGGGAATTTTCTTAAATCATTGAGTTATCTCCTCTTGGTTTTTTTTAAATCACGCCCAGACGAGAAACAAATTATAATTTAGTTTATGTTTTTTGTCTTTGGTTTTTTAATTTTGATCTGGACAAATGAGTCTCTTTAAAAAAAAATCAGCCAAAATATTAACGGAAACTCGATTTCTGATAGCGTTTATGTAAAATTGTAAATGTACTTGGAAAATAGTCTTTTTTAATTTTTTCTGACAGCAGTCAATTGCGTCGTTAAACCAGCTTCATTTTAGTTTGGATGGATGGGATTAAACTTATAGGAAAATCGGTAGTTACATTTTTGGTATGGCAGATATCAGAATTAGGATTATTAAAAATAATTGATATTCTCGGAGTCGGATGTCTTTTCAATTTTACTTAGACTGTTCCATGCGTTTGCTGCCAGTGTTGCCAAATATTTTAAATAGCCAAAACATGGCCAAAAATAGCCAAAAGGACACTAAAAATGGTCTGAAATGGACAAAATGTTTAGGCGCAAACGCGCTAATTTAGCGCTTTTTGCACCGCCAAAACTAGAAACGGGCTAGATCTAGCACGAAACGCAACACTGTTTGCTGCTCTTCCCGATTTTATATCTAGATCTAGATATTTTTGTTGCGTTTAGATATAAGAAATTGTTTTTAAATATCGGATATCAGTTTAGATATTTTTTTGACGAGGCTCAGATATTTTTCTTTTAGATTATTTGGGCTAAATCCTGATATTTTTTTTAGATATTTGGTAAAGTTCAGGCGCTGATATCTAGATATTTTTTTCGCCTCAATTTTGGATAATTCCTTAGATATTTTTGGATTGTTTTTTCCTCAATTTTGGATATAAGAATTTCAAAAGCGTTTGCAACGCCGTCTGTTTTCTCGAGCAGAAACAACTTTGAATGAATGTCTTATCATCTATAGCGATTTGAATTCTTCCCTTCTTCGCGAAGTATTTTTTATCCTTTTTATATTTGTAAGTTAAGTATTGTACTTTTATTTGTTTTTTTAGTCAGTTGGTGTTACAATCGGCCATGTCTCGTAAACGGAGACCATTACATTTTCCCTGGTTTCAACCATTGTTTATTTCTGCTACGGAGGACCAATCGCGTAAAAATCTGTTTTTTTTCCTTTAGAACCTGGTTTGTTGTTTACAAAGATTATTTTTTTTGATAATACAAAGACCAATCGCGTAAATTTTATTTTTTAAAAAGAATTCTAATAACAATTTTTACTCACCATAGTTGGGGTCATTTCTAAATTTAAAGGTTTTTAATTTGTTTTTGCTCAAAAAACAAAAAAAAATTAAATTAAAAACCTTTAAATTCAGAATGACCCCAACTAAGGTGAGTAAACATTATTAAAATTCTTTAAAAAAATAAAATTTACGCGATTGGTCTTTGTATTATTAAAATTATTTTTAAAAAAATCTTTGCAAACATGCAAACAAGAACCAGTTTCTAAAGAAAGAAAAATTCGCCACATTACAGAAACCAGTTTCTAAAGGAGATCTTTACGTAATTGGTCCTCCGTAGTAGAAATAGACAATGGTTAAAATCATCGAAAACGAAACATGGCCTTAAAATCTAAACATTTTTTTTAATAAATAATACGTAGTATAAATCAGGGAATAGGTCGAAATGAATTTTAGTTTTCTAGGTAAAATAATATCCCACAAGACTTTATCCGATGGTAAACCTAGAGATTAGCGGCGTAAATTACGTACCTATGTATACACACATCATATGGCGGGGTACATTATAATATTGACCATGAAAAACTAATTGTACATTTCAACACAAATAATACATGATCACTTTTATAGTTTTTAAACGACTCATTTGTTTTATAAACGTTTAAGACCAAAGTTGTAATAAACTTTTATTTCAAAATAAGGCACAAAGTGTAGAGAAAGAAAGGTGGTCCCGATTGTAAAGTATAAAGTTTCACACTTTTCCTCACTCAACGTTAAAAACGGCGCATAAATAAACATAAATGAGAATTAATTAAAGAAAAACAGAAGTAAATACATATTTAAATTATATTGTTATTACTTTGAATGGGTTAAATTGTTTTTATTTGTGCGTCGTTTTTAACATCGAGTGGCCGACGGTGCAAAACTTTACAATCGGGACCACCTTCCTTCCCAACATTGTGCCAAAAAAGTAAAATTCATATTACAAGATGGGGTAATAATGAAAGGTGGTTTAGTCTGGATGAACAAAATTCTATCGTTAAAATCTTTGTGTCATGAAGAAAGATTGGAAAAACAAAATCTGCTGTTAACATTCTGTGACTAAAAAAACTCTATAAAACCGGAGACTTTTCATAAAATTAACAGCGTGAAAAGTTGTTTTTATGTAAACAAAAAATTGCGGTAATATTTGCATTCAGAAAGATTTCCAAAATTTGATGACGCAAAAATTTATTAAAGGACGAATTTTTTTAAAAACAATTTTCCATTCAAAATTTCAGAGAAGAAGAATTTTTTTCATATGATTCCTATCCTCTTTATTAATTTGATAATTTATTTTACTTATACATTGGTGCTTTCATTGATGTTTACACATTTTAATGATAAATGCCCCGAGAAATTAATTGTGTTTACCTTTTTAAAAAAATATTTTGGAATGGCTTGAACGGAACTCTTACTTTGGGATTTAAAAAACAGAAAAATTAAGTAAAAATGTTCTTCTTGGCAACTTTTTAGTTTTATTTGATTAATTATAATTTAGGCTTTTGATCTGAAAAAAAAAATATTTTTCACTCAGTATTTAAAAAAAAAGAAGTTTTTATCGATTTGTTTGGATTAATCCAATATTTTTTAAATGTATGATTTTTATTCTTTCTATAACATGCTTCAACTGAAATTCATTTAAAAATATTATAACAAGGATGAATAATTAAATATGAGGAAAAAACATTTACCGGCTATATTTTTGTATATTCTTTTCTGTTTTTTTGTTTATGTAATTGACCACCATTTCAAATTATGGGAGGCTGCAATTGATTGATACAGATGACAGTATGCAATTTTCTTTTTCACAGCACAGCTGTGGTGAATTTTAATTTTGTTTATATTTCCCACTTAATTACATTTTGTGTAAATTCTACTGCATTTTGGATTATGTCCTCTGTAGGACTGAAACGTCAGCAGAAACTAGCCTGTCTGTCATCACCCGAGTATAAACATCAATCACTACCTTTGAGACATGTTTTTTAATTTCAATCACGTTTTAAAAAACAGTTGTCAATTTTTGTTCATATCTAAATTTTAAGATCAAAAACTAAACAAAAAGTGTATAAAAATGTTTTTGGTGATAAAAGATAAAAAACCTTGCACTCCAAGAGAAATTATGAATCACCGGCACCCATATATGCTGTGTTGGGGGTGATCAATTAAAAAGTTGGGCTGTGATCACTAAAAAATGTCTGAATTTTCCAAAAATGGCTCAAACTAGTGACCAATTTAGCATAACCTTATATCTTGGAGGAGAATTTTCAAAAAACAAAAAAGATCATTTTCCCTACTCATTGAGGGGAGTGTGTGTACAAAATTTCAAGTTTCTACTATGAACAGTTAGGGCTGGGTGAAGTCCAGATAGATAGATACTGATAGATATAAATGTGTGAACACGTTGCTTATCTATAGGATTACCCCCAAAAATAGTAGGGTGGAGATTCCGCTATACAAATTAATTATAAAACCTGGTTTTTAGTATTTGAAAAAGCTGTTTAATGTTTTTTAGTATTTGCAGTTGTTTCTGACAGGACAGGAAATTTTCAAGGGTAATCTAAAAATAAAAACATTTAGGTTAAGATTTGGTTAATTTGACCTGATTTAATATACTTGAATATATACTTAAAATAGGCCTTTTTTGACAGCAGTTAATTGAGTCATTAAGACAGCTTCATTGTATTTGGGCTGGGTTTAAACTAATAAGAAAAATGGTAGTTAAATTTGGTATGTCCGATATCAGAACAAAGATTATTTTTTTAAATATTGATATTCTTAGATGTGACTGTCTTTTCACTTAGGCTGTTCCATGCGTTTGCTACTCTTGCTGAGAGGAAATCTTTTTCTAACACCAGTGGAGGACTGAATTTGTAGTTTATGGCTATGTCCTCTGGTTTTACTGCACATAACTGAAGTCAGCATTTTCTTATCAGGGCATTTTCTTATCAGGGCATTTTGAGCAATGAATGTCAGTATCCACTCTATGTATATTGTTCCGGATTCTATAGACCTCTAGTAGTTTAGCACATTTTCTATTGTATTCAAGGGTCTCTAGATTAAGTTGTTTTAATCTTTCAGTGTAGGATATATTTCCCAATCTCAGAATGGTCTTGGTGGCTCTCTTCTGAACTCTTTCTATGGCATCGGAGTTGTATTTCAGGTTAACTGAATCTGACATTTTGAATTGAATTGGCTCTAAAGTGGGCAACTGATTTACAATGTACATATAATGTAAAACTGGACCCTTACTTTGTGTCTGTGTTTGTGACACTAGATGTTCAATTTACAATGTAAGTATCTGCTAAACCGGTCCCTTTTTTGTGTCTTCCTATGCAAATATGGTTGCCTGTTTTAGCAGTATATTTACATAATACATCGAACCCCACCCTGTACTTTAGAGCATTTTTTTAATGAAAATTCATTATGGTCGTGTTATTCTTTAATTTTTGCATCCCTGTGAAAAAATGTTAAGCTTTAAAAATATGGGATTAGAATATAATAATAATAATAAAAAATGCATTTATAGAAAGCGCCCTTTCTTGGGAACCTCAATACCCACCGGACAAAAGCACTTGAAAACCCGTGCAATCAATTGCAGTAAAAATATAAGGCCTATTAAAGAAGAGTAAGAAGAAAGTGCAACTTGTCAATAAAGTTTTTTTTACAAAACACGGGGCAGGAGCTATAGTTATGAAGTGGATTTATTTAGTGAGTTCATATAATTATGAAAGTCTCGAAACAAGAAAGTTTTTATTTTTGGTTTAAAGCTTGCTAATGTATGTATGTTCCGGATATCATAGGGTAATTGATTCCAAAGTCTGGGTGCTATATAGCGTCCATGTGTCATATTCATAAAAACAAGTTCTAAAATCAAACCATCTAAATATTGGTTGTTCATAAGGGCACAAATCATGCAGACATTTGAATATTGTAATTAAAATTTTCTTCTATCCTAAGCCAATGTAGGCCAATAATGCCAGTCCTAATTGACTCACATTTCTTACGTTTTAAAACTGACCAAGCAGCAGCATTTTGAACTTTTTGTAGTTTGTTAATTTATGATTTATTCAAGCCAAAGAAAACTGAATTACAATAGTCTAATCTACTGGTAATAATAAAGTGAACCAGCTGCTCAGTTTCATTGTTGGAAAGTAAGTTTCTAATACTACGGACATCTCTAATTAATTTATAACAGTGGGGTTGATTGATTGTTTTGTTTAATGGCACATCGACCCTTGGTGGGTCATTTAGTGCCGAAAACTGGTTTCTTTTTGAATACCCAATTTATGTAGACAAATTATAGTAGACAGACTATTGCGGACCAATTATTGTAGGCACATTAATGTAGGCACATTTTTGTAGACAGTTTGTCAAGGTATATATATCGAATCTGTTTTTTATATTTTTGAGTATAGTTTCAAAGGTTATTTTTTTTTAATTAGAGTCTTGCGACTTTGGTGAAAGGTTTATAACATGCATTTCTAAGTTCAAAGATGTATCCAGATAGGCCCCAAGATTTTTTATCCAGTCAGAAAAACGTATGCAGTGGCCATTAAGAATTAAGCCGTTGATGGTTTGAACATTTTTAGCACCTGGAGTAAATAATATATTCTCTGTTTTATTGAGATTGATCTTGAGAAAGAAGGCATTCATCCATTTAGTGATCTGATCCATAAGGGAAGGTACCTGTTTTTTAATAACATTATGTTGAAAACTAAGCGCAAAGGTCTGTCTGGCATTGCTGTTGTCGGCATATCCACCAGTGGAGAAACCTGCCCATTCTATTACTTTATCAGACAGTGAATCGTTAATTCGAACACATTGCTTTCTACCAATAAGAAAGGACTGGAACCACTTCAATGGTGTACCCCTGATGCCAAATTCTTTGTCCAAAATGGTTATAAGCTTATTAATGTCCACAGTGTCAAAAGCAGCACTTAGATCCAAAAGCAATAAAATAGTTGTACTATTACTTTCAAAACTCACAAGTACATCATTGACAACCCGTAATAGCAAAGTTTCGGTACTATGAAACCTTTTATATCCGTGCTGCTGAAGACACTGCAACCCATTAGCTCGTTCATGGGTGTTCAGTCTCAACAATACCACTTCCTCAATGAGCTTGCTAATTAGAACTGTATCTGAAAAGGGTCTATAATTTTTTAGAACTTCAGGGTCCAGACTGCTTGCTAATTAGAACTATACCTGAAACTGGTCTATAATTTTTTTAGTACTTCAGGTGTACCAAATTTCAGTTAGATGCCTTCTTAAATAGCACAGTTATGAAGTGGCAAATCATGTTTGCGGCTCGTGACATGTAAGTTTAAGCAAATTTCAATTTATCATAACTTTCCCAATCTGCGGCCTGTGTACCTTTGGAGGGAAGGTGTACACAAAGGTATTACTGGGGGGCCCGTGAACTTTGTTGAGTAGGCAGACCTTTGAAAAGCCTGGGGTCTGTGGCAGATTCATTCAAATAAAAGGGGTCCTTGGCAATAAAAATGTTGGGAATCACTATTCTAGACTGACCCTCTCGGACATGTTGACAATGTGACGCTACACTGCGAATCATCAGCAGTGTTGAAAACAGCAACTATATATAATATAAATACATTAACGGTTGCAATACCTTTCTGTTTTACTTATATCTGAGGTAATTTATATCAGTTTTTTAGTCAGACCCCCAAAAGGAAGACAAATTAGTGTTTGGCTCAAGGTGCTGCTGAATGGAGGACAGAGTGTTCCAAAACCCGGTCTGGCCACCCTAACTCACAAGAAATGGTATGCATACTAGCTTGATAATCATTTGTAGAATAATGTCGGTATTTCTTCTCGCTGACATGTGAGAGACATCTCGTTCCAGGGCTGCAGATTGACGGGAGCTGAAATTTTGTGAGGGAAATAAAACATTTTGTCCATACCAGAGAAAAGGCTCTCCCACGTGGTTGGATGGAAAGACAACAAAATTCATTATTTTCAATTGAAAATATGGGTTCGTTTTATTCCCGTTAATAGCTTTGATTCCGGGCCGCTTTGCGGATCACTTGGGGTATTCAATTCTGCATCGGTTAAAGTTGCTAGTTGCTTTGCTGTTTGTGACCAACTAGCTTGATGATAGTAGTTCAACTCAGATTTCTTCCTCCTTCTCCTCCCTCACCTGGACGGGCTGAGGTGCCAAGCTCCCTAGCTTGTTTTACCTGTCACTCCTGGGTGTCAGACCCTAACTGACTTTAAACTGGTGGACGATTTGAAATCCCAGCCACCCTTAAACCATTCTGGTTGGTCAAACACATTTTCTTTGTTCTGACTTTGTTGACCGTTTGACCTATTTTCTAGCCCCGGGAATATGATATGGCGTTTTGGTCACATACCAATCTATCACACCAAAAACATGCGAACACACACAACCAGAGTGTATTTCATTACACATGGTTCTACATAGGCACCATTCATGTACTACGATCGGCTTAGTCTAACATTAGTGAGCCACCTACTGGAAAAGAAACTTTGGTCTTTTTCCTTTCCAGAAAAAACTTGATAACAAAATTTTCCTAATTTTAATTACGTTTTTAAAGTACGGTGTCAAAGATTCTTCCCCACCACCCAAAATGCCCATCACCAATTGTAAGGATTGAACTCACAAAATGCAAGACTCTCTTGATAACCATTGTTCTACAATAGGCACCATTCATGTACTACAGTCAGCTTAGTCTAACATTAGTGAGGCCCTTACTGGACATGAAACTCACTAAACAAGAGAATAGTTTGTTTATCATCACTCTACAGCAGTATTGAAATTCTGAATATTTGTCGATATTTACTCTGCTTTGCTCAAAGCACCACACAAGGGAAGTAGCCAGATTGATTAAACCCTACTACAGTGGTTGTCAAACCTTTTTGCATCGGGATGCTTTTTTCACAGCGTCCTAAGTAAAAAAAAATACTGAACAACTTCATTTGTGTTCCTGTGGTTAGGTCAAGTTTTGATTAAGCAAATGTGAGTGAAAAAATATGAGAAAATAGTTTCATTTCAGATTAGCCGATATTAGTAAATAAGAAGTAAGATTCTATTTTTACATTATACATACACCGTAAATTGATTTAAAACTGCAGTTTGGTGTAATTCGTTTTAGTCTGGGGGCCAGCAGGGGCTACCGTGCACCCCCCCCTCCCATGATTCTACTTTTCAGGTACCAAAATGTTCCTTAGGATGTTCTCTTTCAGAAAAAAGATGTTCCCAAGAAAAAAGTTGGGAAGAACTACCTCATTTGCACAAAACAAAATGGTCGCCAGCATACACCAGCAAAACAGAATTTCATATCTCGTCTCCCAGTTGACATATCTTGAGTACTTTAAAAGGCTATATCATGGGTTTAAGACATGAGGAATTCAAAAATCCACTTTATTTTACTCTAAAACAATAATTTATAGGTATTTCAGGATTTTACAAGGAAGTGCCTGTATACTTTATAGAAAAAGTTGTGCATATAGTTAATGAGGGAAATATATACATATATATATATATTGTTGGAAAGGGAATCTCCTCAGCTTTCCAACGGTGTATGTTGTCAATTTGTAGCTATTGGGCTTAAAAAGTTACAGCTTAAAACGTTGACCTAACCACAGGAACACAAATGAAGTTGTTCAGTATTTTTTTAATTGGCTCTAAAGTGGGTGACCGTATAGTTCATTTTAAATCGGTCACCCACTTTAGAGCCAATTCACTCGCTTCCCCATAAAAATTTAGTTTTTCTCAAAACGAAAAATTTCTGGAATAAACAAAGGTCAGATTCAATCAAATTAGTCCTAACGACAGGAAAAGTATTTTTTCATAATTGTTTTACTTACGTCTGCTTAAGTGAATTTTAACCAAAATAACAAATCCTATAATTTAAATTTAAAAAAAGGTTATAAATTTCTTTTTTCTTTTAATAATCATAATTACTAGTTGGATGGATGCGTCTGTCCAGCAGCGTTCATTTTTGTTTTTGAAACTTTTTGTACTTTTTAGTGCCCAACAAAAGTCAAGAGAAGTAACTTATTCATTGGTCACCCCTTTTTTCTGACTTTTTCATTGATCACCCCTAACACAGCATATATGGGTGACAGTGATTCATAACTAGTTTCCTTTGTTTCCATATCTATTCAGATAGAATTCCAAATATGTTATCTACATGGGTCCAAAATCAAAAAGATAGTGGGTACTGATACAATACTGGGGTCCAATGATTAAGACAAAAAGTTATTGCCCTTGAATTATTTTGACGTGATGTGATTGAGATATTTGCTGTGCTTGGCTCCACCTAGGCTAATGTAGCACCACAAAAGGATAAAGAAGTAAAGTACCTAAAACTGAAGTACCCAGATTAAATGTACTCTACTAGCAATTGGCTAAGATCGAAGTGGAGTATCTGTTCTTCGAAACCGCCATGGCATCAAAGTTCAGAGAACCACGGCCCGTCGGTGGTCCATGCTCGGATATCTTTCTGGGAGAAGTTGCACAGGATATCTTGGCCAGCTGGTCGGGAGACAATCACCATTAGCATGCTCAGGATTCATCCTGAGAAGCTTTTGGGATCTCCCACTCCCCCTTATTCCATTCCTCGTGGCATTTATCTCAGTGATTTGGGATTCTCCCCCTCAAGTCTCTAATCACGGGAACATGGGATCCCCCCTCCTGAATCCGGTACTAAATGACCCACCAAGGTTTGATGTGCCGTTAAACCAAACAAACAAAATCTACTAGCAATTGTCTGTGAGAGAATAGTTTGCAAGTCTAGTTTGTTTATCTCTACAGCAGTATTCAAATTCTGAATATTTGTCGATATTTACTGTGCTTTGCTCGACCTAGATTAAATTGTATATGTTACACTTACAGCTTAAATTGTTACACTTTATTTACCCAAATAAAGTAGCCAGATTGAATGTACTCTATGTAATGTTCTGATTGTATTGTTGATGGTTCAATTAGGCTGGCTTTCTGGAATGGTTTGCATTGTTATGTAGCGTTTAGATGTGTGACTGCTTTTGATGCGCTATATGCTGTTATTCTGTCTATGTGTATATTTGGTGATGTGGGCTTTTACTGCCTTACGTATTGATAAGCAAAGACCAGATAACTCCCAATAAGTGAAGGAGCGATTGCGTCCCTTTGTTTATATAAATTGTATAGGTTACACCTACAGCTTAAATTGTATATGTTACACCTACAGCTTAAATTGTATGTTACACGTACAGCTTGAATTAAAATTGTATGTGTTACACTTACAGCTTAAATTAAAATTGTATATGTTACACTTACAGCTTAAATGGTATATGTTACACTTACAGCTTAAATTATATGTTAGACTTACTGCTTAAATTAAAATTGTATATGTTACACTTACTGCTTAAATTAAAATTGTATATGTTACACTTACAGCTTAAATTGTATATCTAACACTTACAGCTTAAATTGTATGTTACACTTACAGTTTAAATGGTATATGTTACGCTTACAGCTTAAATTGTATATCTAACACTTACAGCTTAAATTGTATATCTAACACTTACAGCTTAAATTGTATATGTAACATATATTAAAAGCAACAAATCTTTAGGACAAAAATACTATGACCATCACGGATTTTGTTCAAATTTGGCACAATTATAGATCTTTATGAGACAAAGACATTTCTAGCTCAAAGTTTTCCAGGGATACTGACCTCTGAATTTTTTAAGGTAATGACAAAATTTGAAAATCAATATCTTGTTTATCACCTAGAAAGCACGTTTATATACCATTTTAAAGTACTCGAGTAGATCTAAAACTTTTATTATATACATTTTTACCTCAACCCTGTCAATGAACATGTTGACCATTTCTTTTCTAAATTTGTCAAATGATTGGTCTGCCCTTTGGCATGATATGTACAAAATTGAGAGACTGGTGTCATTCAATTTGTCTCATAAAGATCTATAACTGTGTGAAATTTGAACAAAATCTGTGATGGTCATGGTTTGACCGCTTGTTGATTTAACATGGAATTACACAGGTGGCATGATGTGCTTGTTGTTAAAATGTGTATCTCAAGGCCGCAAAACATTGTGTACGGTCGGTGTAACTCTTTAATAGGGAGTTTAATCATTTTTAATCATCATTATACAGCAGTATTCAAATTCTGAATATTTATCAATATTTACTCTGCTTAAATCTACTCTACTAGCAATTGTCTGTGAGATAAGCTTACTAACCATTGTTTTAAAGTTAATGTTACCTTCTGAGAATGTCAAAGAGAACCTTTTATTAATCACTGCTACCTACAACACTGGTTTATTGCTGGGTTTAGTTAATCACTGCAACCCACAACACTGGTTTATTGCTGGGTTTAGTTAATCACTGCTACCCACAACACTGGTTTATTGCTGAGTTTAGTTAATCACTGCTACCCACAACACTGGTTTATTTCTGGGTTTAGTTAATCACTGCTACCCACAACACTGGTTTATTGCTGGGTTTAGTTAATCACTGCAATCCATAACACTGGTTTATTGCTGAGTTTATTAATCACTGCTACCCACCACATGGGTTTATTTAATCACAGCTACCCACAACACTGGTTCATTGCTGGGTTTAGTTAATCACTGCAATTCACAACATTGGTTTATTGCTGGGTTTAGTTAATCACTGCTACCCACAACACTGGTTTATTGCTGGGTTTATTAATAACCACTACCCACCACACTGGTTTATTGCTGAGTTTAGTTAATCACTGCTACCCACAGCACTGGTTTATTTCTGGGTTTAGTTAATCACTGCTACCCACAACACTGGTTTATTATATGTATCTATCAGGTCTGGTTCATCTTAATGAAAATCATCTTGCCAAAGTTGGTTTTACCAAACGTTAATTGGTCACTTTTTTTCAGAGTGTATTATTTACCAAAAATACTGGTTAACTTTTTTTTTCTAAAATTACTGCGATGGGGGTATGTTAATGTTTTCAATTTATGAAAATAAAATCATCTATTGTAAATCTGGTGTTTATTTACGATAAGGTTTAGTACTTATAACATATATCGTGTATAAGATTTATGAAAAAAACAAAAAGGATTTTATTTACGATTGTATGTGTCTACGTGATTTATGAAAAGAAAAATGATTTATTGCTGTTGATTGAGTATTTACAATAAAAGGAATTTTATTTTCATTGTATTTCAGGTATTATTTGGATTAACATAGGTAATAGTATAATTCAGCAACATAGAATCATTGTTCATTGGATGATGTAGATTATTTTAACATAATTTACCTTGGATTGCTAATTTTGTTGTATAACCATTTTGGTCCGCAAGAGGAAAATCCTGAACTTGGAGAAAAAGGAAGACTCAAAACTTGTTTATAAAAATACAAGGATGTATTTTTCTTTCATAAGATACATTGGGGAGTGGCAAAGTATGGAGAGGGGGGAGAGAGATAAGGGGGGGCCGACAGACTGTTCCCAACAGGGGAACTGGCCCTGTGCTTTCCCAGGCAGGGTGGTATGTCTCTCTCTTTTATGGTGTTCGAATCCCCATGCTCATTTTCCAGCCATCACCTGCAGGCAGGTCAATATCCTGCCTACGATCCCTGGACACCTTGCAGTCAATATCCTGTTTAACTTTCAACACCTATGGGGGTCAAATCTGTGACCACCTAAATATCCAACAGTTTGATTCATGATGATATACTGTTCTAAATCCCATATTTGTCACCAGTGTAGGAAATGGGGGAGTGCTTACATTGGGATGGCGTATACCTACTTCTTAATTTCCAGCTCTTTTGTATATTTAATGTCTATTAATGGAGACATTACCATATACCTAGTTCCCAAAACTAAGCCTTACCATATACCTAGTTCCCAAAACCCATTTCCATCACTGCTTATCCAATGTCCCTCCTAGGAAATTTCAGAACTTGTAATCAGGAAGGGCACAGCATATTTCTGTGGATCAAATACCAGGTTCTGTTTGACATTTTATTAACAAAATATTGAATGTTTGGCAATGAAAATCTTGATTAACCTTCAACTGGTCCATGTCAGTAGCGTAGCAAGGGTTTTCAGTACCTGGGGGCAAAAATAATATTGCTGCTCCCACCCTTAAAATGTTTGATTACCTATTGTGACTTTTATTCCTATTACATTTTTTAGGTAACTCAGGGTAATGCTACATTGTGACTTTTGTTCTGGGATTTTTGCTCATTATCTCTTTGTACATGTCTTTGAATGAAATGAGCCCTTGTATTATTTCAGTTTGACTTTGGATGACGTCTGAGTATATATCTGCTAAGGAATTTTTGCGCCCCTTCACACTTGCACCTGGTGGTGACTGTCCCCCTTCGCCCCCCCTCTTGTTTCGCTACTGGTCCATGTAGCCTTTAAGCAGTGCAGTTGTTTCCTTTTCAATTAGAATTCCAAATATATTATCTACATGGGCCCAAAATCAGCTGGAAAAACATAGCAGATTGTGATTACAAGTAAAACAATAACAAAGCATGGAGTGGATATGTCTTGATGTTTCACCATTGTAATATTAACTTTTATTTGTTAAAGATATATACATAACATATTATTCATGTACAATGCAAGAAATTCTCACGCAGAATTTAAAAATCAAGTGGAAGTCGTATTCTACAGAGTATATGGTCAATCGGGGTGGAATGAGTCGAAAGTGGGATGGGAGGAATTAACAAATATCAAAAATACCATTTGAAAGTGCCTTTTCTGTAGATTCTTGAAATATAAATTAAATTAAAAATAACTAATCCAAGATATGCTAAAGAAATTCCTAGAATTCATGAAAAAACATCAAAACTAACCTGGGGTAAAATAGGTCACTTTCAAAAAAATGTTTAAAATGTTTATTATTTCAACTACCAGGGACTTTTGACAAACCTGTAATCTATTAATTCTATCATAATAATCTTTGGTTTAATAATAAGACTAAAAGATTTGATTGAAAGCAAATGAGACACATCTTACTGTTTCTGTTGACGACTTTGGATTTTTATCGACTGTTTCTTATCATAAAATCTTTTTCTCTCTAACTTTTGAAAAGGAAAGGTTTTTCTGTTAAAAGAAATCAGACTCTCCAGAACATGTTTTACTATTATTCAGAATTTTATTCTTTTAACTCTTGGTGGATATGTGCCTGAAACAACTTCTCAACCACAAACTCAGCCAGTTTGTTATATTTGACTTTTTCATATGAGCTCAATTCAAGTGCTATCACCAATTGCAGGATTCTATGAATAGTTTACCAAAATGTTCCTTAGGATGTGCTCTTTCAGAAAAAAATAGGGATGAACTACCTCATTTGCATAAAACAAAATGGCCACCAGCACACACCAAAACAAAAACAGAATTTCATATCTTGTCTCCCAATTGACATATCTGAGTACTTTAAAAGGCTAAATCATGGTTTTCAGAGATAAGGAATTCAGAAATACGCTTTATTTCACCATAAAAGTAATTTATAGGTATTTCAGCATTTTACAAGGAAATTTCAAGTATACTTTATAGGCCAAAGTCTATGGATTGTAGATTTAATTCAAGAAGGAGATATAGCAAATTTTATGTATTATATGCCATTTTGTAAATAAGAGCCATAATGTTCTAATCCACACATAAAAAGTTATAAAATGTCATATTTTTCATAACAACCAAAGAACCAAACGATCGACCCATTCCACCCCGGTCAACCCTAATATTTTGACAATTTTGTTTCCTTGTATCCATGAACAAATAACCACTACATAAAATGTTCCCACTTTAAAATGTCCAAAATTAGGCTTATCTTCTATTTCTTGTTGCCTATATTTTAAGGAAAAGTATAATTACAAATGTCTTGAAGTGTAAAGAAATCTTTCCAATGTATTTTTCCTTCTAATTGCAGGTATCAAATGATGAAAGAATATTCAGATTGAAAGTTATGATTTGGGAGTCTACAGTGGAACCACTCTCTAGACAGCAAAATGATTTTCATTCAAGAGCCAGCTTATTATAAAACTGATGAAAGTCAGCCATGCTACCCTGGGAATAGGCAAACAGAAGTTAGCTCACAAACACACACACTTGGGACTTTATTTCATTGTGATGAATGTGGTAAAACATTCACTAAGAAAGCATACTTGAAACTTCATTCAAGAATTCATACTAGAGAAATACAGTTTCCTTGTGAAGTATGTGGAAAAATCTTCTACAGAAAGCATTACTTGGAAACTCATGTCAGAATACACACTGGCGAGACTCCATTTTCTTGTGAAGTGTGTGGTAAAGCTTTCACCCAGAAATTTGATGTAAATGTACACATGAGAACTCATACAGGTGAGACTCCATTTCATTGTAAAGTGTGTGGCAAAAGTTTTTCTGTAAAGTGTAGATGGACAACTCATATGCGAATACATACTGGAGAGAAACCATATCCTTGCGATGTTTGTGGCAAAAGTTTTACAAGGTCAGACTACTTGAAAAAACATCTAAAAACTCACACAGGTAGAATACACACAAGAGAGACACCATTTCCTTGTGAAATATGTAACAAAGCTTTTTCCTCAAGGACAGGCCTAACGAGTCACATAAATATTCATACGGGTGAGAAACCATTTGCTTGTGAAATATGTAACAAACATTTTTCTTCAAGGAATCACCTAACAAGTCATGTAAGGACTCATACGGGTGAGAAACCATTCGCTTGTGAAATCTGTGGCAAAGCTTTTTCCCAAAAATCTGCCGTGACATATCACATAAAAACTCATACAGGTGAGAAGCCGTTTGCTTGTGAAATCTGTGGCAAAGGTTTTTTTGGGAAGTCTACCTTAATTATTCACAAAAGGACTCATACCGGTGAGAAACCATTTCCTTGTGAAGTCTGTGGCAAAGCTTTTCCTAAGAAGTATGACTTGAAAATTCACATAAGGACTCATACTGGTGAGAAACCATTTGCTTGTGAAATCTGTGGCAAAGCTTTTTCTGTGAAGTCTACTTTAGAAAATCATGTCAGAATACACACTGATGAGACTCCATTTCCTTGTGAAGTCTTCTGAAAAGTGTGTACACAAAACACCTTTGGAGAGACTCCATTTTGGGGGGGGGGAACATATGGAAAGGTACTCTCAGACAAGTAGCCTTAAATATCATATGAAACTTTATACAAGTGATAAGCCTTTTTTATGTGAAGTGTGCAATAAAAGATTTTGTCAAAAAGTGTTGCATGAGAATTCACACTGGAGAAACATTTTTCTCTTCTAAAGTATATAACTGAACCTATCCTCACTGCTGAAAATCAGAAAATCAGAACTCATCCTAGAAAGACTCAATTATGTTCTGAAATTTGGCCAAGAATTTGCTCAAAAGGATTGTTTGAAAATGCATATGAAATCACACATAAGGTGTGTGGCAAAGTTCTTTTCCATGTAACAATGATTGTGGTGATATATTCATACCCATACTCTTTTCCTTTGACTTTGAAGTGTGTATTTGAGCTTTTTCTGACAGAATTGAACTGCTGGTACACATGAGAACTCATACTGGAGAGATTCCATTTTCCTGTGAAATTTGTTCTAGAGAACTGCTTGAAAATTCATATAAAAACAATCACTAGAGAGGCTCCAGTTTCTTGGAAAATATCAGCTACGGAAACACTGAGAATATCTTTTTTCAGCAATGGAAGGTCCTAACAGGTGAGGTCTTTTGCTCAAGCCAACTGGAAATAATACTACTAGAACTTGAGAATCACAACACGGTTTGGTAATGATGGCGGATGTTGAAGATGAACAATCTCAATAAATCTTTCTAAATATATAATAAATTCTTTCACTTAGCTTTTTTTTCCAGATTGATTTCATTATTTGTAGAACTGATGAAAATTGAAATCAGCACAAAGACTTCTAATGACCATATCTATATGTTGGTGCCTTGCTTTGGATTAGTGATTAGCATAGTAGTCTTGCAGACCACTACTGCTATTGTGAGTTTGATCGTCACTCGCTGCCCCATCACTTCTCAACTGGTGCTATACTAGGCTATACTTAATGAGTCCATCGAGAGTGGTAGTTGCCAGTCACTGCTCATTTAAAAGAAAAAAGGCAAATGATTTAAGTAAGAAATATACTTACATAGCAGAATACAATCTTAGTTTTTACCATAAATGTAAACCTTTTTCATCTGATTATCCCTTATTTTACAGACCCATCTTTTTAGAAACTACCCTGTTTTTCCACCGAACCAAAACACATATGTTTTGAATAAAGGTCCTTGAATAAATAACTCTTTGATACTGTGGTTATACTTAAACACTCTTATTCAGATTTGTAAATACCTTTATTCAAGAGATAAGTACTTTGTGAAGAAAATAATAAAAACTGATTTCAATGTAACAAAACAAAATATTCTGGTGAGTATATTATCACAAAATTTGGAAATTGTTTTGTCTTGATGTTTTATCACTTAGGCTCTGAGTAAAGGTCCATATATTTTGAATAGAAGCACATAGGCATTGAATGAATAATGGTGTATATTTTCTAAATAAAAATACTTGTTTTTGAATAAACCCCATAAGTGGCCTCAAATACGAATTACAGATAAGAGAGCAAAACACACAACCAGGTCAATCTTTTTATTTGCTTCCGACTCACGACTGGCAAGCTTCTGTCCAGGGTTGCCAGATTGGCTTCATAATTTCCGTTTGGCTATTTTTCACTTGGATGGCTTTAAAAATATCAAAAAATATCAATTATTTACAATGTCGATTTTGGCTGTTTGAAAGTCAATGTTTACATTTTATCGGCAAAACAATCTGATACCATGTTGATTTTTAATGAAATCTGCAATTCAAAAATTGACTGGAAATAAAGTATTTTCCCCCATGAAGATGAAATCAATGAAAATATTTAGTTTCATGATTATCTATTTGCCAAACAAAAACCATTTTCTGCATAAAAAAACTGAAGCGTCAGTGGAGGTAAAACTGTTTTGTACCTTTTCATGATGCATCCATCTGTTTTTTGCAATTCACCTTTTCACTTCCACACAAAAACTCAATGAATTTATAGTGATATGATGATTACTATAATATAATTTGTTAAGAATGAGTTTTATCCTGAATGGTTTTGTTTGACTTGGAAGATGAATTCTCTGAGAAATATTTCTTCATAGAAATTGATTAGTTTGGGTCACCATTGAAATGAAGTAAAAGTAATTTTTATACTGTTTGGATATAATCTCAGGCAAAAATAACAGTAGAATACATGCAAAGGAAATACAAGCAAGACCTATATTTTCTATAAAGATATAATCATTTAATTATGAAGAAAATGTAATTGAGAAATGAAAGGAACATGCATGTTATAGAACATCAATAATGCAAAATGATTGATAGTAAACACAATAATGAACAAATGTAATTAAAGCATTCTGATAGAGAAGAGAGATTGAAATGTGTACATAGAGAAAATTGCTTCCAAGCATGTTTTATGTCTGTGAAAAACAGACAGACCTCAGCTCATGCAAGTCAATGCAAAATGGGTATAAGGTAGCATCTCTTGCATTTGTTTTTATAGTAAACATCCGAACATAGTTGTAAGAGGGTTTGTTTTGAATTTGATCAAAAACTTGAGACAAATGAAACTTAAGCTGTCTTGTGACACTGACAGCTGGCCTTTCTTCTTTTTTCGTATTGATCTCAATCTCATCCTACTTACATCACTTTTGTTTTTTTTTCTTATCTTCCCTTTCCTTCCTTTCTTCTCTCCCGTCCAACCCCCCTCTTCTTTCTGACCCATGGCGTGGTTCGATTTTAATTTCCACTACACACAACTATTAGGCTGGGTAGAAAATTCCCATTCTAGAAGTTCCAAGTGTAGAATATTCACTGACCTTTTCAATTCTGAATAAATATAGAGTAGCTCAAAGCCTTCACAATGATCATGAGCCTAAATATTATAACCAGTGACAAATGACAAGGATGACAGCTACTGTTTTGTAAAGATTCACATAAGGACTCATACAGGTGAGAAACCATTCACTTGTGAAATCTGTGGCAAAGCTTTGCCCAAAAAGTCTGCCTTAACAAGTCACAAAGACTCATGGGTGAGAAACCATTTGCTTGTGAAATCTGTGACAAAGCTTTTCCTCAGAATTCTGCCTTAAATATGCATATAAAGACCCATACAGGTTAGTAGATATTTGCTTGTTAAATCTATGGTTGATATTTTTTTCTGAACAGTGAGTTAACAAAACACCTTAGAATTCATACTTGAGAGACTCCATGTTCTTATGAAACGTGTAGTACGTTACGCTCTCAGACAATTAGCCTTGAATAATATGTGAAACTTAACACAGGCGATAAACCTTTTTAATGTGAGGTGTGTGGCAAAGCTTATCCATGGAAAACATCCAAAGAAACATCTTTCTCTTGTAAAGTATGTAATTGAGCCCTTTCTCACAATAGCACACTGCTGGTAACTCAGACTGGAAAGACTCCATCTTCCTATGAAATTTGTTGCAAAGAATTTGTTCTAAAGGACTGCTTGAAAATTCATATGAAAACAAACACTAGAGGCTCCAGTTTCTTAGAAAATTTTCAGGTGTCACACAATCCAAGGGTGTTATGATTTGCGTATATCTGGCCACCTGTGGCCTCGATCACCTTAGGAGATGGGTATATTGCATCAATGTTGTAAACAGGAAATGGTGACTGGTCATTGACACCATGAGACATCACGTATGCATTGGGGAGATCTATAAAGCAGATCGAAAGAAATCATCCCTGCCTGGGAAGCAGACAGAAATCTCGACACTCAAAGAAGACAGACAGACATCTGCGGAGCCGAAAGGCACGACACCGCTGGCGGTTCTCCTTATCTTCTCTCTCCCACTCTTCACGCTCCGGCCGACAAAGATGTATGTTGTGTAATAAAAATATGTCCAGATATTTTTACAAGCAAGTCTTCGAGTTTCCTTTCTATCGAAGTCCAGATCCGGAACCGCTATACAACAAATGCCCTTCTTTTTTCCAACGAGGCAAAGAATTGTATTAAATCTTTGATGACTGATTCATTTATTTTTAATGAAATCTGCAAGTGAAAATATTTAGTTTCATGATTATTTAACTAAACTGTGCCAAAAAAAAACACTTTCTGCATAAACAATTGAAGATTAGGTTTTCTTTCCATTGTGACAAGAGTTCCACAATGAAGTTTGTGAAAGAAAATTTCCCTTTCTTGTGATTACCAATGAACAAAAACACGGTTTTACTCTTTTCAATGGTGTAAGAATTTATAGGATTGAGGTTTTAGAAAATGAACTCAGTAACCCATTGCTGGTAACTATAACCAGTGGCGTTTCTAGTTCTTAGAACACTTGGGGGCAGAGATTGGAGGGAGGGGGTAAAACTCGAAATCTTCATTTTTATACTTCACCACGTTGATATACACGACTTATATGAATGATTTTTAAAATGTAAGTATAATACTTTATTAAATTGAATAAAATCCTACTAAGTCAAACAATTTTCATATAGTTGGGCGCTAATTCACTTTCGCAACCCCAAGCTGTCAGACGACAAGTTTGTTTTTTTTCTCGAAAATCTGAGATAATCAATCATCAGCTACACTCCTACATTAAAGCATATGAAAGGGGGGGGGGCAACCAAAATTCGGGGAGGGGGGATGGCCCCCTCCGCCCTGTAGAATCGTCACTGACAATAACCCTTTTAGATCATTAACGCTTTCGGGGACCCAAATTTGAACAATCCTAAAGATTACTTTTTGGGTCTTCACCGGTAGTAATTTATTTCATTAGACAATCCTTGTTTTGAATATTGTTTTCTAAATTTTGTGATATTATTTCTTCACAATTCTCTTTTCATGTAGTTAAAGGGGTCTGAATTCTACATTTCATCTTTGTTGGATCATATGACCGACCAGCACCCCAACTCTTTGCAAATCTAAAAGGATGGATTTTGCCTTTACACCGGTAACGTCACTGAAACGTCAGCAGCCGTTAGTTACCAAGTTAAACAAAGTCCGCGTGTTGATATTGAAAATAGAGATTGAAAGTAGAAAATACTCGCCTGAACTGGTGTCGCTACTCTGTATTTGTTTCGAAGTTACTAATATATTTTCTTCCGTTAGAAACTTTCCGAAAACATTAAAAACTATTTATTCGATAAATCATTTAGATTGTTTATAGTTTTTTCCCATTTTTTTAAACTAACAAACTTTCGAATTCTTCCGAAATTCGATGTTGTTAATTACTGTTGAACATTTAAAATTGTGTGAATTGTGGTTAAATTTTCGTAAAGCAAATTCTCACGGTTCACCGGTTCGCCAAGTGTAAACAAGTTTTCAAATACAATTTTCTCCGGGTTTATATTGTTTACTCAAATAATTTTGATATGAGAATTTCCTACAATCTTTATTCTTATTAATAACACAACGATTATTATGATAAAATTCATAGGTGATAAGTTTCGAACGTTTTTATCGACACATGTCGCTTTGTTGTCAAAAGTGCGTGATAGTACCTAAGAAGAAATAGGTTTGTATCTTTTAAAGAAATATAATTGATTTGAAATATTATTTACTGAGCTTGGCTTATTGTGTGAGAAAGTCGAAATGACATTGAGGATCTGTCTTACAATAAAAGTGAATTAGTCTTCGAGTCGAGCTTCTTGCTAAATCATCGCACAGTGGAAGAAGACGACCACTGAAAGTTATGTTTTTTAACGAGGAACTAATTTTCTTAAAGCACTAAGTTATCTCCTCTTGGATATTTGTTCAAATTCCGCTCAGCAAACGAGAAACATATTATGACTTAGTTTCTTCTTCTTCTTTTTCAATTCTTTATTTTGACTCTGGAAAGTGAAAAGACAAGTTGTTCTCTAAGGTGGCCGTATCGTTTTAATTGAATCGAAATGACATTTAAAAAACTCAACAACAACACCAAAAAGAAGGACAGTCGATGATCTGATAGTGTTTTAAAAAGACAAAAGCAGAAACAACTTTGAATGAATCACTTATCAGCTATAGCGATTTCGATTCCTCCCTTCTTCACCATCTATTTTCAATCCTTTTTACATTTGTAAGTACTTCTATTTCTTTCTAATGCCACCACATTGTTAAAATGCAAACATTTTTTAAATCAGAAAATGAACAGTGTGTAAAAAAAGTTCTAGGTTTGGATGGACAAAGATTTTAACCGGGAAATCGACATCTGGTTTTTAAAAACAATGAAAATTTTAAAAAGTCCGTTTCGATTTTTAAAATGTTTTTTAGAAATAAAATAATAATTTCTTTTTTTTAAAATTCGTCCTTTAATAAATAAATACCGAAAATCTGATCGTACAAATGGGGTGCCTACCGAATGCTTCCGAAAATTGGTGTCGGTTTTCACCGTCACGAAAAATTTCTTTTTCTTTCTAGAAATCAAATTTAGTAATTTAATTTGATTTTTTTCTTGATTTCTAATTTATTTTGAAAAATCAGCAAATTTTGCTTCAGTCTGAGTCATACCTTTCGGAATTTTTATGGCGTAAGGAGATGAAAAGACATCCAAGAAAATGCATATTTTCCAAATTTATTTTGACAATAAAACGTCATTATATTTTCTAAATAAATAATTATAATATTGTAAATAAATAATTGGTGCTTATTACCTTTATTATTAATTCTAAAGTTCCACACACTCGCTCACTCGATATTAAAATCGGCTCACAACTTTTTATGTGTGCACCATTTTTAACATCAACTGAACGAGTGTGTGGAAAATTCATGAGAAAAACAGAAGTTAATACCTGAATTGTATTGTTATTGCTTTGAATAGATTAAATTGTTTATATCTGTAGAAAGAATTAATTAGTATTAAATATTGGGCTATTGTTACCTTTCCCGATTCAAAATGGCCTCCACTCCAAGTGGCAGGTGCTGATGGTGAATTTAACGTCAAAGAAGCAGACAACAAGATTCCTCAGAATGGCATTTTTTAGTGTTAGGTTTGGGGTTAAGGTTTCAACTCCCGGAATGTAATTTCCAGTTCAGGTAAAAAATCTCATGTTACTCGCAATGGGACAATCGGTGTAGGTGCAGCGGGCCTACCATGTTTAGGTAAAGCATTTATTTTTTCTGGTAAATGAACACGTCCATCGGTCATTTTGTATTTAAAAAGTGAAAGAAATGTTGAAATTTTTTTTTTTACTTTAAATTAACCATCAGCAGCTGCCACTTGGCTGCTGGAGTGGCAGCTATTTTGAAATGGAAATCACAATTGCCAAATATTGTATTTGTGACAACACACAGTGTAACAGAGAAAGGTGACCTTTTGGAACAATTCGAATTTGGGTTCAATAAAGGTAATAAGGGCCAAATAATTAAATAAATCTTTCATCTCATCATTTTATGGTTCATTACATCTTGTAAATAAATAATTAAATATAATATTGTATAAATAATTAAAGAAATGTATTATAATGCTAGATTTCATATTGTTATTTTCACAGATGTTTTGAAAATGTTGTAAATAAATAATTAAATAGATATATTATAATCTTACAAATCAATGGAAATTCAGCAACAACACCTTGATCTTGAGAATAAGAATACATGGTGGTTAACTTCCCATATAGTCAAATGAGGACAAATCGAAAATCAAGCACATTTCAAACAATCATTCTAACATTCCTATAACAGTAAGAAATATGGTTACTGCATACACCTGACCTAGCATACTGTTTGAGTGAGAATGGGTGTCATCTTTTTACTTTTTTGATTCAGAGCCTTGTGGAGAAAAAGTACATCAGATACACCTGATCTGATTACATCTGTTCATGTGGTGTCTCATTTGTAGCGGTACATAGCATGCTCCTGATGGAGGGAAGAGGCTGCGGAAGCACGGTCTCCTCTAAACCTTGTGCTTGAAAGGCCATTTCAAATTATACCATGGCCATTTCCTTGTTCATTCCTTGAAATGTGAACTGTCTGAACGTTGAACAAATGTGCAAAGCTTCAACGATTGCATTTGCCTCCTTTTGGATTGATGAATGTTTGCGTTTACTGCTTGTCAATGTCCTGGGAAGAAATGCAACTGGCCCATCATTTTGGTTAAGTGTGGTAGCAATAGCATGATATGACGCATCAGTCTCAACAATGAATGGGGAATTGTCCTAATCACCAAAACTAAAGCATCAACAATATCTTGTTTAAGGCTCTTGAAAGCTTTCACAGTAAAAGCTCCAAGAGGGAATTCCCAGGACCCAACTAGTTGATGGATCTTTTGAGACGATGTACCCACCTCGAATAGTATTAGAACATCCCAATAACTCTGCTCAGGGAAGCCATTTCTATCGGTACTGGTGGTCCAAGAGTGGCTGTAAGTGGTCAGGTTTGATATTACCACTGGCAATAGTGTAGCCCGGATGTTTGGCTAAATGTGCATTTATTACTGTTAAACATTAGGTTGAGGCACTTAGCAACTTTCATGAACTGATGTTTTTGTGTTTGGCTTGTATTCACTCACATACTGTAATAGTGTCACCACATCATAGAAAATACACTGTACAGTATAAACAAAATGTAAAAAGTTTAGGAAATCATAAAAGCATATATATTTATAATATAACAACTACCACAGACTTTTGACAAACATTTATTGTTGTTGAATGTTAGGTTAGGTATAATAGAAGAGAATACAAAGACACATTTATATAACAAGTACATATACAGTGGTACCTCTCTTAATGAGGACAATCTGTCTTGTTAGATGAAAATTCATTAAGTGAATGACTAAACCTATGGGATTTCAATAATTTGTTCCGGATAAAACAAGGAAAACAACATTTGTATTCTTACTACTGCATCTCTGCCCTAATCATGAACGTTGACTTAAAAAAGAAGTGGGGAACAAAACAACATATTTTGCTTTCTTTTTCCCCCTCTGTATACTGGCCTACACGAGCCGCTGAAAAGAATACAAAGAGAAATAAAGGACAAAGATATTGTATGAAACACAAGAATAACATTTTAATTTTTTTAACAATACAACAGGAAAAGAAAGAGGAAGAGAAAATAACTGGAAAAAGTGGAAAAGGAAGAGACATGCATGAATATTAGATGTGTTATTTAAACACAAATTAGGAATCTTAACTACTCTGTTTTCTGCTGTTTAAACCATTGGAAATATTTTACAACTCTTCATAAATCGTCTTAGCTCTTTGAGAAATAGAATCCTGTGTCTGTGTCTTCTTTATCCAAATCTAGCACAGACTTTTGACAAATGACTTGTCAATAAAAACATCTGGAACTTGTAATTTATTAATTTTATCATAATAATCTGTGTGTTATTTATAAGAAGAAAGATTTTAGAAAATTATCAGCTGAAAATTATTTATGTAGACAATATAAACCCAGAGGTAATCGTGGGTGAAACCTTAAATTTGTTTACAATCGCGAGCCAGTTAGTTGAACAGCATTTTAAACATAAAATACTTTTTCCAATTCACTTTATGGTTTTTTGTTAATTAACTCTATATATTTTTTTAATGTATTCATTTATTTATTTGTACATTTACAATTTGGGAATGGTAAATTGTTTGTTTATCAAAAGGATTAGGTTACATGGTCTATGGTCTTTTTGGACCAAGAGGGTTTAGGGGGTGATCAGCAAAAATTATTTGCGGATTTAGCCCCTGGTGCCTCTAACCCCCATGAATGGCAAGGGATAACTGTATTTATGTCTGATTGTTGGTTCAAGATATCATGCCCAGTTATTATGTCTGCACATAAGTCATCTAGTACAATTAATCACGTTTTGATACTTATGGATATGGAGCACAATATTTCTTATGCAATGGCCAAGAACTGAAGAATGTAGGTTAGTGGGTGCCATTGAAAAGTATAATGTACAATGCAAAAGATATTCTATCAGAATTAAAAACATAGTGGGAGGTTGTATTCTACATGAGTATAATATTTTGACAATTTTGTTTCCTTGTATCCATGAACAACTAACCACTACATACAATATTCCCATGGTAACATGTCCCAAATTAAGTCTACCTTTCATTCCTTGTTGCCTATATTTTAAGGAAAAGTTTAATTACAAATGTCTTGAAGTGTAAAGAAATCTTTGCAATGTGGTTTTCCTTCTAATTGCAGGTATCAAATGACGAAAGGAAAATATTCAGATTGAAAGTTATGATTTGTGAGTCTATGGTGGAATCATTTTCTAGAAAGCAAAAGGGTTTTCATTCAAGAGCCAGCTTATAAAACTGATGAAAGTCAGCCATGCTACCCTGAAAATAGGCAAATACAAGTTAGCTCACAAACTCACACACTTGGGACTTTATTTCATTGTGAAGAATGTGATAAACAATCACTAAGAAAGCATACTATAGAAATACAGTTTCCTTGTGAAGTATGTGGAAAAATGTTCTTCAGAAAGCATTACTTAAAAATTCATATCAGAAAATACACTGGCCAGACTCCATTGTTTTGTGAAGACTGCAATTCTCTGTGAAATCTGTGGCAAAGCTTTTTCTACGATGTCAGACTTAACAATTCAGATGAGGACTCAGACAGGGGAGAAGCTGTTTAGTTGTGAAATCTGCGGCAAAGCTTTTTCTGAGAAGTCAAAATTAAGGATTCACATGAGGACTCATACAGGTGAGAAGCCATTCACTTGTGAAATGTGTGGCAAAGCTTTTTCTGAGAAGTCTAAATTAAGGATTCACATAAGGACTCATACAGGTGAGAAGCCATTTGCTTGTGAAATATGTGGCAAAGCCTTTTCCCAAAAGTCTGCCTTAACAAGTCACATAAGGACTCATACTGGTGAAAGACCATTTGGTTGTGATATATGTGGCATAGCTTTTCCTGAGAAGAAGGACTTAACAAGGCACATGAAGATTCATACAGGTGAGAAACCATTCGCTTGTGAAAACTGTGGCAAAGCTTTTTCTCAAAAGTCTGCCTTAACAAGTCACATAAGGACTCATACAGGTGACAAGCCATTTTCTTGTGAAATCTGTGGCAAAGCTTTTTCCCAAAAGTCTGCCTTAACAATTCACATGAGGATTCATACAGGTGAAAGATCATATGGTTGTGATATATGTGGTATAGCTTTTCCTGAGAAGAAGGGCTTAACACAGCACATAAAGACTCATACAGGTGAAAAGCCATTTTCTTGTGATATATGTGGCAAAGCCTTTTCCCAAAAGTCTGCCTTAACATATCACATAAAGACTCATACAGGGGAGAAACCATTTGCTTGTGAAATCTGTGGCAAAGCTTTTTCTGCGAAATCTACCTTAACAAGTCACATAAGGACACATACAGGAGATAAGCCATTTTCCTGTGAAATCTGTGGCAAAGCTTTTGCCCAAAATTCTCCCCTAACAGTTCACATAAGGACTCATACAGGTGAAAGACCATTTGCTTGTGAAATCTGTGGCAAAGCTTTTCCCGAGAAAAAGGCCTTAACAAGACACATAAGGACTCATACAGGTGAGAAACCATTTGCTTGTGAAATCTGTGGCAAAGCTTGTTCTCTAAAGTATGACTTGAAAATTCACCTAAGGACTCATACAGGTGAGCAACCATTTTCTTGTGAAATCTGTGGCAAAGCTTTTCCTAAGAATTCTACCTTAAAAATACACATAAAGACTCATACAGGTTAGTAGATATTTGCTTGTTAAATCTGTGGCTAATATTTTTCTCTGAAGAGTGAGTTAACAAAACACCTTAGATTTCATACTTGAGAGACTCCATTTTCTTATGAAACACACAGTAAGGTACTCTCTCAGACAATTAGCCTTGAATAATACGTGAAACTTAACACGGGATAATCCTTTTTAATGCGAGGTGTGTGGCAAAGCTTTTTACGCAAAGATGATTTGCTGTGTCATATACTCATACTTGAGAGAAACCCTTTGTCTGTGAAGTGTGTGATAAAACATTTTGTTCAAAAAATGAATTATAGCGTCACATGAGAATTCACATTGGAGAAACATCTTTCTCTTGTAAATTATGTAATTGAGCCCTTCCTCACAATAGTACACATGAGAACTCATACTGGAAAGACTCCATTGTCTTGTGAAATCTTGGGCAAAGACTTACCTCAAAAGGTCTGCTTGACAATTAATATGAAAATGCACACGTGAGGTGTGTGGCAAAGTTTTTTTCCATGTAAAGATGATTTGTGGTGTCATATTTATACTTGTACTAGAGACCCTTTGACTTTGAAGTGTATGGCAGAACATAGTTCACACAGGAGAAACTTCCCTCTGTTTTAAACTATGTAATTGAGCTTTTCCTGACAAAATTGAACTGCTGGTACACTTACTGGAGAGACTCCATTTTACTGTGAAATTTATTCTAGAGGACTGCTTGAAAATTCATATGAAAACAAACACTAGAGAGGCTCCAGTTTCTTGGAAAATATGGGCTATGGAAATTTTTAAAGCAGAGTCTGAAAACACACTTGAGAGAATATATTTGTGAATCAACATTATAAACTAAAAAAGCAAAGGCTTTATATTCTTGTGTTGTGTGTAGCAAACTTCTTTTGCAGATACCTGATAAGCATGTATAATTTTATGTCCATTCTCAAGTTTACGAAAAACAGAATCAGGAATTTTCAGGTTTAATGGACTCCTTTTTTTCCCATGGGGAATTAAATATCAAATAAACAGCTTGAAATAACATTAGTCTGTTAAAATACTGTGCAGTAGCTTTCATCCTCCTTTACTTTGTCTTTTCCTTTATGAACTGTTTCTGAATATTCATAATATTCACATTCCAATGCAAATGTTCAATACAACTTATTTCTAACATTGTGCAAAATGAAAACAAACCCAGGAAAACATTAACTTAGCTGTAAAATTTCAAATAAGTCATTACTGAAAATTCTGGATTAATATGTTTAATTGATCCTTGAAAAATGTTTTACTCATAAAATTTTTATTAAATTTGACAATAAATGTTGCTTTACATACACTTTATTTCTTGTAAGACTTGATATACTCTAACACCTTTCTAAAACCTTCCTATTAAATCAAATTTCAGGTACACATTAATTAAAGCTGGTTAGAAAATTGAAAAGCTGCTAAATTGTGGTTATCCCTTCAGGTATTCAGACTAGTATCCTCATTCTTGTTGTTTTCATGACAATGATTTGGAGGATTTCCTCAAGTGTATAGTTCATCCTGTAATCCTTTGGAGGTTTTCTCTTTTTCTATAATTGTTCCAAATCAGAGTAGCAAAAAGATCTGTGCCCACGGACCGAATCCAGTAGCAGTCTGAAAGATTCTGACTATATGTACTGAATAACATACATGCTAATTCTGTCAGTACACACACCAGACACTGAGAATATCTTTTTTCAGCTATGGAAGGCCCTAACAGCAAGTAATACTAGTAGAACTTGAGAATCGCATCACGGTTTGGTAATGATGCCGGATGTTGAAGATGAACAATTTCAATAATAAATCTTTCTAAATATGTAATAAATTCTTTCACTTAGCTTTTTTTTCAGATTGATTTCATAATTGTAAAACTGATGAAAATTGAAATCAGCCAAAGACTTCTAATGACCATATCTTGATACTCGCTGCCCCAGCACTTCTCAACTGGTGCTATACTATGCTATATTTAATAAATCCATTATTTTGTAGTGGTTGTTGCTAGTCACTGCTCATTTAAAAGAAAAAAAGCAAATGATTTAAGTAAGAAATATACTTACATATCAGCATACAATCTTAGTTTTTACCATAAATAAATGTAAGCCCCTTTTCTTCTATTCTATTTCGGAGGTTAGAGATCTAATTTTATGAATTTGCCTTTTTTTCAATCATGTTGGCTTCATAATTTTAGTTCGGCTTTTTAGCCTTTTCCTGTTTTGTTTTTTTCTCACTTGGATGGTTGTTTTATTAATTGGTAAATCATAAAATATATAAAAATACAGAAAATCATTGCTCATGTAGATTATAGAGAGAGATACTAAAATTAGCTTCACTTCAACATTTTTATAGCCTATCTCTGACCCACATTGAATAAATATTTAATTGCATCTTATTTATAATATAATATTGAAATTAATAATTATATAAATCTTTAGCAGTGCATACACCACTTTTGAAAAATATCCAACACCGTATTTTAAAATTCTATTTAAAATGTTAAAAATATTGTTTTTAAGTTTTTCTTGTTTTTGCTGGAAAGGAAAAAGATGAAATTTTTGTCAAACGAAAGAGAAACAGATGTTTATTAATTACATTTTGGCCATTGGGAAGTCAATGTTTACATTTTATTGGCAAAACAAACAATCCGACGCTTATGACTAATTTACTTTTTTTTAATGAAATCTGAAATTCAAAATAATTAGAAATAAAGTATTTTCCGCCAAAAGATGAAATCAGTGAAAATATTTAGTTTGATGATTATTTAACTAAACTGTGCCAAACAAAAAACACATTCTGCGTAAAAAAAACTGAGCCGACAGTGGAGGTAAAATTATATGTTGTATCTTTTAATGATGTATCCATCTATTTTTTGCAATTCACCTTTTCACTTCCACATGAAAACTCAATGAATTTATAGTGATATGATGATTACTATAATGTAATTTGTTAAGAATGAGTTTGATTCTTAACAGTTTTGTTTGACCTTTGAAGTTGAATTCTCCAAGAAATATTTCTTCATAGAAATTGATTAGTTTGGGTCACCATTGAAATGAAGTGTATGTATTTTTTGTACTATTTGGATATAATCTCAGTAAAAAATAACATTAGAATATATGCAAAGGAAATACAATTATTACCATTTTCCAT
>VCCN01003376.1:5980006-5991388 GCA_006491835.1 Architeuthis dux
CAAATGAATGAAAAATATTGGCAATTAGAGCAGTATTTTTATGTTTTCCCGCATTTTTAAGTTTTTTACGGAAACAGAAGCAGAATTTATATGTTCATAGTAATATAAAAATATCGGACAGATCTTGTGAAAATAAATTAAATTTTTAAGATGAGTGTTTTTTAATCACAATGAAAAAATATTTGTTTCCCGAAATTTGGAATAAAAACTGATTTTTTAAAAAAAATTCATCCTTGGTAAGTATTGAAAATTTTATTAAAATGGAATCGGTAGTTGCTGTATAATAAATTATTAAAATCTAGGTGTTTTTTTTTTATCGTTGAAAGGGGAGAAGATTTACTACTAATTAGTACGGAAAATGTTTTGTTTACTTTTTCGCTCAGATTTACACTATTTTGATTCAATAATATCATCCGTTTTATAAGGTGTACAGAAATAATTTTTATTTCCTATATTTCGCCAATCTTTCAACTTAATAATGACACTAACATTTTTCAACGAAAAATTTAGTTTTATATGATTTTGACGTTTGTTTATATCAAGGTGTCAATTTTCTGCATTCTGCGCAGAAATACCTAGATATAATCATTTAATTATCAAGAAAAGAATATGTAAGCAGGTATTCAGTAGTTCTGTAAGGTCGCTTACACCCTAAACTAAAATTCCTTTCAGGACAGTTGTCTGCCCTTTTTGAAAAGGGTGTCACCAATAATAAATTCGGGTCACAACTCAGTTATCTGACCTTGCTTCACACACACTAGCACACACACATCCTGTTTACCGGACGTTAGACACACAAACTAGTGACGTCACGCCACCACAGTATAAATAGCAGCGAGCGGGAAAATACGATTTCTTTTCTCTCACCGAGACCCCACGAGGTAAGGTCGAATTTGTTCCGCTCTCCGCCCACGCATTCCCTTTTCCTTTTGTTGTTCGCATTCAGCACACACACACACACACTGATCAACTTGCAAGAAAACTTATGTGACACTTTAAACAAACCTTTTATCGACTGCTCTTTACTTTGTTAAACCCTTTGTTTTTCTAGTTAAACTGCACTAGCCTTTTGCTATAACGAAGGTATATAATCGTAACTCACTTTAGCGTAGACTTTGTTTCCGCCCGAAGCTTCTCACTTTACGTCTATTAAATCTGTTTCTTTCTTCTGACACTAAATCTTTGTCTTTTCTTCCTACAACTTATACAAGTGCCGACTTTACTCGCAGACGACGAGGTAGCCTGCGAGTCTACCCTATCCTTTATTGTCCCTTTTTCGGATTTGATTGCCTAAACAACACAACACGTCATTTCCAAAACAGATATGTACTCGTTTTTATAGGTATATTTTTTGAAATTGTTTACAGCCTAGAATACCGGCTCAGAAAAACAATACTTCATATAGATGTGTTGAATTCTACAATTATTGGCAAGAAGAGAAATTTGAGTAATTTTGATAAAAGCCAAATTATTATGGCCAAAAATAATTTTTTTCATGTGATTATATTAGTTCATTTGATTATTTATTTCACTTATAAAATCCATTCACGTTGAGTTTACACATTTTAAAGTCCCTGAAGAAATACATTCTGTTTGTCTTTTTTTAACAAGAATCAGGGGGCCTAACTAATGCCTTATTTTTTTATTTAAAAAAATTTTATTTTATTTTTTTATTTTAAAAAAAAATCATTTTCAAAAATCGACAAACGTTGAATTTCCCACCGCTGATTTTATCGGGACACTTTTCATGTGACACCGTTTACGCTTTTTATTTTTTTCACAAAATTTTAAGAAAATGTGTGAAATGTAACATAATATATTTATTTACAAGATTATATTTTATTTATTTAATCACTTATTTACAAGCTTATATTTTATTTAATTATTTATTTACAAGCTTATATTTTATTTATTTAATCATTTATTTACAAGATTATATTTTATTTATTTACAAGATACCCAGTAAATATTACAGGTATTCGACTAATACACAGTGAACATTTTGTGAACCCAAATACCAAGGAGATCCATACACCAAATATGAAATGTAACATATAATATATTTATTTACAAGATTATATTTTAATCATTTATTTACAAGATACCCAGTGAATTAATATTAGTGAACCCAAATACCAAGGAGATCCATACACTCAATATTTGGTGTATGTGGTCTCGCCTCAAAAGCAAAAGCAAAATAAAAAGTATGTTTGAAACTCAGGAAATTTTGCTTCAGTCTGAGTCATGCCTTTCGGAATTTTTATGGCATCAGGAGATGAAAAGACATCCAGGAAAATATATATTTTCCAAATTTATTTTGACAATAAAACATAATATTGTATATAAATAATTGGCGCTTATTACCTTTATTATTAATTCTAAAGTTTCACTCACTTGATGGCGCTGTTTTTAACATCGAATAAACGAGTGTGGAAAATTCATGAGAAAAAAAACGATTTAATACCTGAACTATATTGTTATTGCTTTGAATAGATTAGAAAATACGCTGTACAGTATAAACAAAATCTAAAAAGTTTAGGAAATCATAAAAGCATATATATTTATAATATAACAACTACCACAAAAACATTTATTGTTGTTGAATGTTAGGTTCGGTATAATATAAGAGAATTACCCTCCCAAAAGATGGTCTCTAGATAAAGGTTGAGAAGAACTACCTGATTTGCATAAAACAAAATGGCCGGCCGTTCACACCAAAACAAAGTTTCATATCTCGTCTCCCACGATATATCTGAGTACTTTAAAAGGCTAAATCATGGTTTTCAAACATGAATTAAAAAAATCCACTTTATTTTACCATAAAATAATTAAGTTATAGGCATTTCAGGATTTTACAAGGAAGTTTCAAGTAAATTTTGTATTCATGAAGGAGATATATATATATATCCATAGAAAGATACTTTTTTCAGCTTTCCAATGGGGTATGCTCCCAATTTGTATCTGTTAGGATTAAAGAGTTACAGCCCAAACGTGAAGCTAAGTATTCAGCATTTTAAGAAGAACAAAGCAACATATTTTGCTTTCTTTTACCTCCTCTGTATACTTGCCTACACAAGCCACGGATAAAGGACAAAGATATTGTTTGAAACACAAGAATAAGATTTTAATTTTTTTAACAATACAACAGGAGAAAATAACTGTAAAAAGTGGGAAAGGAAGAGACATGCATGAATATTAGATGTTTTATTTAAACACAAACTAGGAATCTTAACTATTCTGTTTTCCATTGTTTAAACCATTGGAAATATTTTACAACTCTTCATAAATCGTCTTAGCTCTTTCACAAATAAAGACTTCAGAAATAGAGTCCCCCCTTTATCTGTTTCTCCTTTATCCAAATCTGCAATAACCTCTCCATCCCTGCCATAACTTCTCTACATTTCACCACTCTCGAAATAGTATCTGTTACTTTAATTGTTCTTAGAACATCTTTCTTTAAAATAGTAGCCGGGCCTTAATCTTTGCTAAGCTTGGTTGTAGAGATGCCAGATTCACTTTTACGCACTATCTCCTGTTTAGTTTGGATTGTCTTCTCGTCTTTGGTGGACCACCTGAAGCAGTAGAAGATCTCTTAGGATGCATGGTTTAATAATATAAATATTTTTTTCAGGGTTTCTATAAAGTTGAATTTATCAAATAAATCTAAAGGGGGAGAGGGGTAGAGATTACCAGAAAACTAATACAAAGTTGGGTCAATCATATACACCCCTGCCTTTTTTTACAAACCTCTAGATGACCCGCTTAAGTTAACAGTGTTTTGTCATTTCTTCTAAGAGATTTAATGTTGCCAATTCAATTGGTGACTTTTGTGGGGGGCATTGGGGCATCACGCTAACTTTAATTTTGTTATAAGAGCCCATCTCTGTGAGAGGTACAACTGTATATTTATAATATAACTACTACACAGACTTTTGACAAAAAGAGACGTGTCGATAAAAACATCTTTTTTTTTTTTAATAAATTCTATCATAATAATCTAAGAAAGATTTTAGAAAATTATTTATGTAGACAATATAAACCCGGAGATAATCATGGGTGAAACCTTAAATTTGTTTAGACTGAATTGTTTGTTTATCAAAAATGTTGAAAATTAAGTCTATCTTTCATTCCTTGTTGCCTATATTTTAAGGAAAAAGGATAATTATAAATGTGTTGAAGTGTAAAGAAATCTTTCCAATGTGTTTTTCCTTCTAATTGCAGGTATCAAATGATGAAAGGAGAATATTCAGATTGAAAGTTATGATTTGCGAGTCTACAGTGGAATCCTTCTCTAGACAGCAAAAGGTTTTTCATTCAAGAGCCAGCTTATTATAAAACTGATGAAAGTCAGCCATGCTTCCCTGAGAATAGGAAAATAGAAGTTAGCACACAAACTCACACACTTGTGAAGAATGTGATAAACAGTCACAGTTTCCTTGTGAAGTGTGTGGAAAAATGTTCTTCAGAAAGCATTACTTATAAACTCATATCAGAAAATACACTGACGAGACTGCATTTCCTTGTGAAATCTGTGGCAAAGCTTTTTCTAAGATGTCTGACTTAACAGTTCAGATGAGGACTCAGACAGCTGAGAAGCTGTCTAGTTGTGAAATCTGTGGCAAAGCTTTTTCCACGAAATTTGGATTAATGATTCACATAAGGACTCATACAGGTGAGCGGCCATTTGCTTGTGAAATCTGCGGCAAAGCTTTTTCTGAGAAGTCTAAATTAAGGATTCACTTAAGGACTCATACAGGTGAGAAGCCATTTGCTTGTGAAATATGTGGCAAAGCTTTTTCTGAGAAGTCTGTATTAAGATTTCACATAAGGACTCATACAGGTGAGAAGCCATTTGCTTGTGAAATATGTGGCAAAGCTTTTTCCCGAAAGTCTGCCTTAACAAGTCACATAAGGACTCATACAGGTGAAAGACCATTTGGTTGTGATATATGTGGCATAGCTTTTTCTGAGAAGAATGACTTAAAAAGGCACGTAAAGATTCATACAGGTGAGAAACCATTCACTTGTGAAACCTGTGGCAAAGCTTTTTCTCAAAAGTCTGCCTTAACAAGTCACATAAGGACTCATACAGGTGACAAGCCATTTTCTTGTGAAATCTGTGGCAAAGCTTTTTCCCAAAAGTCTGCCTTAACAATTCACATGAGGACTCATACAGGTGAAAAATCATATGGTTGTGATATATGTGGTATAGCTTTTCCTGAGAAGAAGGGCTTAACACAGCACATAAAGACTCATACAGGTGAAAAGCCATTTTCTTGTGATATATGTGGCAAAGCATTTTCCCAAAAGTCTGCCTTAACATATCACATAAAGACTCATACAGGGGAGAAACCATTTGCTTGTGAAATCTGTGACAAAGCCTTTTCTGCGAAATCTACCTTAACAAGTCACATAAGGACTCATACTGGTGAGAAACTATTCACTTGTGAAATCTGTGGCAAAGCTCTTTCCCATAAGTCTGCTTTAACAAGGCACATAAGGACTCATACAGGTGAAAAACAATTCACTTGTGATACATGTGGCAAAGCTTTTTCTCAGAAGTATGTCTTAACATATCACATAAAGACTCATACAGGTGAGAAACCATTTGCTTGTGAAATCTGTAGCAAAGCTTTTTCTGGAAAGTCTATCTTAAATAGGCACATAAAGACACATACAGGTTAGTAGATATTTGCTTGTTGAATCTGTGGCTAATATTTTTCCCTGAAGAGTGAATTAACAAAACACCTCATACTTGAGAGACTCCATTTTCTTATGAAACTTAAGATAAGGGATGAGCTGTTTTAATGTGAGGTGTGTGGTGAAGCTTTTCCAGGGAAAGATGATTTGCAGTGTCATATACTCATACTGGATAGAAACCCTTTGTGAAGTGTGTGATAAAACAGTTTGTTCCAAAAATGAATTATAGCGTCACATAAGAATTCACACTGTAGAAACATCTTTCTCTTGTAAAGTATACAATTGAGCCCTTCCTCACAATAGCAGACTGCTGGTACACACGAGAATTCATATTGGAAAGACTCCATTGTCTTGTGAAATTGTTGGCAAAGACTTTCCTCAAAAGGACTGCTTGACAATATGAAAATACAAACATGCGAGGTGTGTGGCAAAGTTTTTCCCATGTATGTTAAGATGATTTGTGGTATCATATTTATACTTGTACTAGAGAGAGACCCTTTGACTTTGAAGTGTATGGCAGAACATAGTTCACACAGGAGAAACTTCTTTCTGTTTTAAATTATGTAATTGAGCTTTTCCTGACAAAATTGAACTGCTGGTACACATGAGAACTCTTACTGGAGAGACTCCATTTTCTAGAGGACTGCTTGAAAATTTAATTTTAAAGCATAGTCTGAAAACACACTTGAGAGAATATATTTGTGAAACAACATTATAAACTAAAAAAGCAAAGGCTCTATACTCTAGTTGTGTGTAGCAAACATCTTTTTCAGAAAAAGGACTTGAAGACTCATGTGAAGTCACACACTTGATAAACTATATTGTATTCTGAAATATGTGACATTGCACTCTTTCAAAATGAGAAAATGCTATGTGACATACTCAGAAAAGCATGTATAATTTTATGTCAATTCTCAAGTTTACGAAAAACAAAATCAAGAATTTTCAGGTTTAATGCACTCCTTTTTTCCCACAAGGAAAGACGAGGCAAAGAATATTAAATATGAAATAAACAGCTTGAAGTAACATTAGTCTGTTAAAATACCGTGCAGTAGCTTTCATCCTCCTTTACTTTGTCTTTTCCTTCATGAACTGTTTCTGAATATTCATAATATTCACATTCCAATGCAAATGTTTAATACAACTTATTTCTAACATTGTGCAAAATGAAAACAAACCCAGGAAAACATTAAATTAGCTGTAAAATTTCAAATAAGTCATTACTGCAAATTCTGGATTAATATGTTTAATTGATCCTTGAAAAATGTTTTACTCATGAAATTGTTATTAAATTTGTACAATAAATTTTGCTTTACATACACTTTATTTCTTGTAAGACTTGATATACTCTAACACCTTTCTAAAACCTTCCTATTAAATCAAATTTCAGGTACACATTAATTAAAGCTGGTTAGAAAATTGAAAAGCTGCTAAATTGTTGTTATCCCTTCAGGTATTCAGACTAGTATCCTCATTCTTGTTGTTTTCATGACAATGATTTGGAGGATTTCCTCAAATGTATAGTTCATCCTGTAATCCTTTGGAGTTTTTCTCTTTTTCTATAATTCTACCAAATCAGAGAAGCAAAAAGATCTGTGCCCACCGAATGAATCCAGTAGTCAGTCTGAAAGATTCTGACTATATGTACTGAACAAAGTAACATACATGCTAATTCTGTCAGTACACACACCAGACACTGAGAATATCTTTTTTCAGCTATGGAAGGCCCTAACAGCAAGTAATACTAGTAGAACTTTAGAATCGCATCATGGTTTGGTAATGATGGCGGATGTTGAAGATGAAGAATCTCAATAATAAATCTTTCTAAATATGTAATAAATTCTTTCACTTAGCTTTTTTTTTCAGATTGATTTCATTATTTGTAGAACTGATGAAAATTGAAATCAGCACAAAGACTTCTAATGACCATATCTATATGTTGGTGCCTTGCTTTGGATTAGTGATTAGCATAGTAGTCTTGCAGACCACTGGTGCTATACTTAATAAATCCATAGAAAGTGATAGTTGCTCATTTAACTATAATTGAAGAAATCTGTGTGTGTGTATATGTACAGCAATTACTCGACAATTAGACATTGTACAAGGTTAACATTCTCCAGATATATTAGTCAGCATAAAAGGCATTGCAGTGTCGAGTTTGAAGTTGTTTTGATCATTGTTCTTGAGAAATCTAATTTTTAAAAAATACAGATTATAGATCTTTTATCTAAATTGGCAACACTAAAAGAAGTAACTGAAATAATTTGAAGCCGTAGTTTCGTACGATGAACGGAAAATTATTTTGCATGACAACTATGGCGGGCTGCTCCAAACATGCACTTTTGGAAAGGACACTGCCCTAGTTTAAAAGAAAAAAGACAATTTAAGTCAGAAATATACCTACATAGCAGAATACAATCTTAGTTTTTACCATTAATAAATAAATGTAAACCTTTTTCATCTGATTAACCCCTATTTCGGAGTTTACAGACCCATCTTGATAGACTAGTTCTTAAAATACATGAAGAGGTAAAAACTTGTGATAAGCTGATATTTAGAGAGCAGGGTGCCGATATGTTTTTTTCCCATGTGATAAAACACAATTTGATAATAACAAATAAGACAAAATCGTTGAACTTAAATGAACATTTATTTAACGCTATTGTCTGTCTGTATTATCCCTGAAAGTAGATCTGCACTCTTGTCTCGGCACTGCACTTATTTAAAATTTAAAAAATGTATCAACTAAATAATGTCCACAGGTAATCAAAAACCTAAACTTTGTAAAAAAAACAACTTATGAAGTTTTAGTGCACTTAACAGCATTTATCAGCAAACAGCAGCATCTCCTTGTTTCGGAGAGAACAACAATTTGTAAACTTACATCATACATGAATAAATAAATAACTAAATATTAAATAAAATAAACAATGTTAGTTTAGTGCACACAGTAACACGCAGCACTTTTCTTTGTTTTTGGTCCTAATGAACATTTATTTAACACTAAAATGAATACAGAAAATATTTGAAAATAAAAAATGTGCATTGTCTCTGTTTGGGAAATGAAAACGTTATGAAGTCTATATATTAGTTACAAACACTATAGTCAACTTCAATGTTTACCCTTTATTTTATTCCCCTCCCGTATTTTCTGTTTTTCTCCCATACAACCAGCCGACAGCTAAAGAAGCTTAAGCCTATCTCCCCTTCCTTTTGTAGGAAAGAAAGAAGAGTAAGAACCAACATGACTGCCCCCCGCCCTCTCTGGTCAACACTTTGATCTTGCCTAGCTGATGTAGTATATCTACCCTGTCAGAACACTGAATTCATGAAAAATTACATGCTTTCCCTGCTCTCTTTCAACGTTTCAGTTTTAATTTTAAACTAATGACCAACCACACCAGAGATGACATTTGCTAACATGAGACACACACATTAAAAAATTATTCATAGGAAGCAGTGGAATATTGGCTAATCCTGGTGGTGATTGTGTGCAGAACTCTGTGAAGGATGAACCGGCTAGTGAGGTACAGTGTGGCCCATACAAGCTGTGATGTCCTGCCATGCTGCGCAAGGGAGCAAATACCACGAGTTACCTCCCTTGCCACAAACCCCTAAAACGTGAGTCCCCGGTCATGCGCGAGGCAGACCGGGGGAAAAATAAAGAGACGTTCGACAGCGAGAAGACAGGGAGTTCTTTCGCTGACGGCGGTCAGTCAACATCGCATTCGCCTTTGTCCTTTGTTCCCTTTTGCTTCATCCTTTTCCCTTTCAGTGAGAATCCCACTAGCTGGGAGGCGGCTGGAAGACACTACACAAGCCACGTGGCAATTACTGAGGTCACCATGAAAATATACGGGGAGGTAAAAAAATAATCCAATCGGTGCTGATGGCAGGATTACCCAGTGTTATATTTGTGGTTCATGGAAATGCTGGGCTCATAGTTCTCCTCATGCCGATAATACTATTCTTAGCAATGATCGTGAAGCTGAGGAAGTGCGGGTGATGTTGATGGCATCAGAAAAAAAACACTGAATGAAGTCATGAATTCTTTGATGGCAGAGGCCATTGGTTTTGTGCTTCTTTACCTGGGTTGCTCTAAAACAGTATGTGGTAAACCCTGGCTTACCAGTTTTCTGGATACCCTCGACAAGAAAGAAAAAAGGCTAATCAAAACAGAGCCATCCAATTCCATATATAAATTTGGGGATGGACAAAGAGTTAAAGCCCTATTGTGTGTTAACATACCTTGTGTTCTGGATGGGAAAAAGGTCAGAATAAAGACTGATACTGTCGAGTGTAATATACCACTGTTGCTGAGTAAGTCATCAATGTAATGAGTGGGTATGGTGATCGATCTGAAAAAAATCTTGTGAAAGTTTTCAGGAAAACCATTCAACCTACCATGTCTAGTCTGGGTCACGACATGCAGACTATTTTTTGCGTCCTTGCTATAGAAACAGTAGAGAAAGTGCTTTTTATTGAAAGAACAGCGATAAGCAGGGAATTGCGTTCAAATTACATTAGCAGTTTGCACACCCCTCGTATGAGAAACTGAAACAACTACTAATTGATGGAAATTGTGAAGAAGGCCTAATTGAAGCTGTAAAAGAAACAACCTTATCTTGTGATGTGTGCAAGCGGTATAGAAAAGCCCTGCCCTGCCCTGTAGTTTTTCTACCTCTCACATCTTCATTTAATGGAACTGTGGCAATAGACTTGAAGTCTTGGCATGATGTATACGTTTTAGTTCTGGTTGACCTGGCCACACATTACTGCACAACAGCGGTGATAAATAATAAAGAAAATACGATAATATATACAATATTCACCAACTGGATTACTTATTTTAGTGCGGCCAGATCATTCCACATGAACAACGGAGGTGAGTTCAATAATGAATGCAAGAGAAATTTGGGAGACTCGTTTGGTATTAGACTTCCAAACACAGCAGCACAGAGTCCATGGAGTAACAGCACTTGTGAAAGACCAAACCAAATACTAAGTATTAAGGGGGGATAATCACATGAAAACAACAATTTGGCTTTTATCAAATTCACTCAAATCTCTCTTCTCTTCAGGACATCTAAATGAAATACTCAAGGTCTGCTTACCTGCTTATATACAGTGTTGCCCATAAATCAGTATATTCCTACCATTTTTTTTTTTATAGAAAGTTAATTTTCTTCTAAACCAAACACAGCATTATATTTTTTCATTATTTCTACTGAAACATTCCACAATCAAAAATGAAAAAATTTAAAGCGTTTAAGCGACACCTGATTTTTAAAAATGTATGTTAAGTCAATGCTGTACACATATATAATGTTTATATAAATATATCTGTATCAATAAACATGCCGAGGAAAGCTCCCAGCAATCCCTGTTCCGTTTCCGGTCCCAAAAAGCGGGAGCCGGAAGTGGGAACAGGGAAGGCTCACTTCTTACCAGGCTAATCAACCCTATCACACGTGTTATCTTGTTCTGTCTTCTTTTCTTAACACGCTTAAACAGATTACGAATCAAAACGCATTCTAATTTCACACAGCTACTACAAGAAGAACAACAAGAACACAACATTTTGGCAATGAGGAAGAAGATCGAAAGAAAACACAAACAAAAAAATAACCTATCTGACCGACGTGGAAAGATGTCTCTTCCACACTACCCACCGTTTGACTG
>VCCN01003376.1:6013522-6033212 GCA_006491835.1 Architeuthis dux
TGGTCTATCAAACTGCATTGGTATTGTTTTCATATAATGGGCACCTCGGCGGCTTTTGGTACCACGCAAAGGAATTTCTCTTTCTTTGGGTTTGTTATTCATTACGATGAAGACGTGTTCCGTTTGCTGATTTTTCCGGCTATAGCGACCTGCTGACTGACAATGCAAACAATCTCATAGGTAAGAATATTTATACAGTCTATGTTTGTTATTTTTTAAATTTTAATAATTGGTTATTTATGATAGATTTTGTGTTAGTGCATTGAATGTCTTCAGATTAGTTGATACTAGGGAAGTACTATTCCGACGTAGGGTTTGTATTTATTTATTTATGGTGAATTTTCCAATTTGAATGGCTAAAAGTGGCTAGATTTTGCAAAGAAAATGGCTAAAAGTTGGTTGCTTAGTATTAGTTACTACTACTAAACTACCCACCTTTAGCCATATATTAAAAACCTAGCCACTTTTAGCCATTAATAGTACTAAGTAGTAGTAATACATAAAATAAATATTTCTGTATGAATATAAAGAATGGTACCTTTTAGATAGAGAATAATGTTAACATTAATGAAAAAAAAAACTCGAAAAGTTTAAGAAAATCTCTAAATTATTTTTTTGAATAAAGTGTGAAGCACGTGGTCAATTATTCTTACGATATGTCACTCAGGTTTTATTTTTACTAATTGAAAAGGACTCCTTTTTAATTAGTAAATTTAACTCCTTTAAGGATTCAAGTTTTTCAATAATGCTTATACTTTCGTCAACTGAAGTTTAAATTACGCTTTCGAGCGCTATTTTCTTGCAAGCTTTTGGTCTGCCCCTTGTCAACACCCATTATTGATGTTTTTCCAGTAAAATTAAAACAAACAAAACAAACACTGAATTAAAACAGCCCGATTTTATGTTGTTATTGATGAAAATTTGGTTTTCTTTTCTTTTTCTTTGGATAAATATTTGGATTTTTTTCTTTCTAGCAAAAACAAGAAAAAACTTAAGAATAACATATTTTAATTACATTTTTAGTCAAAAGCCGCATAATGGTTCATGCTTGTTTTTAAAAAATTTCGAACTTTTTTAGTGATCACTGCCCCAACACAAGGTGAGAGAAGTTAAGTAAATAATTCATTGCCCCCCCCCCACCACACACTTTAAAACAATTTGTCGCTTTGCGCTCGGTCTATTATTTGTACGTCTACTAGATTTTAAGATTTTTTTATCTTTTTACCGGAAATAGCCATATAAGTTGTTAAAAAAAAGTTGCCAAAAGCAATATTTTACTTCATTCATTTTTTAAAAAAAGGTAAAGAGTTTATATTTCCATGGACTTCTCTTTAAAAATCATGAAGAAAAAAATACATCCAAATGAATTAAACAAATTTTTTATGGAAGTTTCCATTCCAAATTTCGGGAAAAAAATATTTTTCCTTTGTGAATGTGATTATACCAATCACATTCACAAGTGACAAGATAATTTAAATTAAATTGTGCTAAATCATAAATGTATGATTTTTACTATGCACAAGTAAATTCTTCTTTTGCAAATCTGATTTAATTTCTTCTTTTTTTTCAGTCTACCAATGAACATGAGGGACATTTACCTGGGACCCTTCAGTTTATTTTTGAGATTTCCATCTGTGCTCAATAAAGCTATATTGAAATCTGTGTTGAACTTTGTATATTATCATCTGTTCATTTTGAATGGACTCACACTTGAGTGATATGAGCAAGGCTCGAAACATAAACTTCATATTGGTGCAATGAAATGTAGCTATGCATGTATTTTTTCTACCCACCCCCCATTTTATTTTTAGATGAACAGCACATATCTATTGTAAGAGATTTCTTTTCATCCTGATAATGTATTTACAATTACAGTGTGCTATTGACAAATTTGAATGATGAAATATATCTGTAACCAGAGCAATACATGGAAACATGTATTCTATTTCTTGTGAGTGGTATATGACATAACAGGTATTCAAAAAGTTCCTTTTTAGCTCTAAGTAAATTTTTATTTATTATTTGACTATATAGATGTATACATGCAGTATTTAAATGAAAATATGTTGAACAATTATGCAGTGATCTTTTTTTTTAAATGTTGAGATTTGTACATCTTATCTGGCTTATCATCTGAGGGCAGAGTCAGAAAGAACACAATATTTTACATAAGAATACCATGTTTCATCAGAATTGCTTCAGAAATGGTGTAGAAATTATTAAATTTCTTGTCGCGATGGGGCCAGTCGATGCAAACTGACTTTTTAAGTACCGCAAATTTGGAAAGTTTGAATTCTCATAATTTTTTAACCACTGGAGATATTTGCATGACCCAAACAGTTTTGAGCAGCCTTTTCAGAGTTATTTCTATCTAATTTAATCAAATAACAATAATCTGAAAGAAAGAAAAAATCAGCGGGGTAGCTACACTTAGTGGCGAATCTGTTGTTAAGATATACATGTATTTAATCAAAAGTATCCTATAGAACGCTATTCATAAAGCAACTAGTCTGAAATGACAGTATTGCTGAGATAATGCCCTTTCCAATGATACCAAGCTTTTGTCTGTATCATATGTACTTCCGGAGATATGGTACTTTGAATGTATCATAAGTTGTAAAAATGACGTAAATCTGTCAAAAGTGAAAAATTCAACAATTAAGCCGCAAAAGGGTCACATTTGGAAAAGTTCCTTGTAACTTTCAGGCCTGTAAAGAAATGGGTGTTATATTTGTGTTTGATAGAGTGTATTACTTAAAGATCAGGTGTTCTCTTGCTGTAGTTTCTCTGCAGTACGCCTTAAAGGTTTCAATATTTTGCAATTTCGTCAAGAAAAATTTTTGTGGCTGCAATTTTGAAGGTTTTACGTGAAAAGGGCATCACCTAATTATTTTTTTAACAAATATATGTATTCAGGATATGAAATAAACAGTTAGTTTTATGTTGGGGTGATGGCTTTTCAATTTTATAGGGTGTTGAAAAGGCCATTTTTTGTAAGTGTTCAATTTGCTGCAAGTCCGCAAACGAATAATCATAATTAGTGAACTAATAGTAGAGAGGCAAATGAGGTATCAAAATGTTCAGAATAACAAGACCTATAAGGGGAAACATGCAGCAGATGTACAAGATCTTTCTGTAAAAACCCATTGGAGTACCTACCCTTATACCTAACATTAAACAACAATAAATGTTTGTCAAAAGTCTGTGGTAGTTGTTATATTATATGATATCCTAAACTTTTACATTTTGTTTATACTGTACAGCGTATTTTCTATATGGTGACAATATTACAGTATGTGGGTGAACACAACAAAAACATCAGTTCGTTGAAGTTGCTAAGTGCCTCAACCTAATATTTAACAGTAATAAATGCACATTTAGCCAAACATCCGGGCTACACTATTGCCAGTGGTAATATCAAACCTGACCACTTACAGCCACTCTTGGACCAACACTACCGATAGAAATGGCTTCCCAGTCCAGAGAGTAATGTTCTCACACTATTCGACATTGTCTCATAAGATCCATCCATTAGTTGGGTCCCGGGAATCCGCTCTTGGAGCTTTTACTGTGAAAGCTTTCAAGAGCCTTGAATAAGACTTTAAATTCATCATCAGCAGCGATTTTGAAATGGGGAAACAACAATAGCCCAATATTTAATACAAATATAAACAATCTATTCAAAACAATAAAATATAATTTAGGTATTAACTGTTTTTTTTTCTCATGAATTTTGCACACACTCGTTCAATTGATGTTAAAAACGGTGCACAAATAAAAAGTTGGGCGCCGTTTTTAACATCGAGTGAGCGAGTGTATCTTTAGAATTAATAATAATGGTAATAAGCGCCAATTATTTATTTACAATATTATGTTTTATTGTCAAAAATTCGGAAAATATACATTTTTCCTGGAGGTCTTTTCATCTCCTGACGCCATAAACATTCCGAAAGGTATGACTGAAGCAAAATTTCCTGAGTTTCAAACATTCTTTTTATTTTGTTTTTCAGGCGAGACCACATACACTCAATGTTTGGTGTATGGATCCCCCTGTTATTTGGGTTCACAAAATGTTCACTGTGTATTACAGTCGAATGCCTGTAAATAAATAATTAAATAAATATATTATATGTTACATTTCAAATTATGTTATGTTTCACACATTTTCTTAAAATGTGAAAAAAATAAAAAGCGTGAACGGTGTCACATGAAAAGTGTCCCGATCAAATTTTTTGTTAATTTCCAAAGCAAGGCATCAGTTAGGCCACCTGGTTCTTGTTAAAAAAAGATAAACAGAATTTATTTCTTCGGGAACTGTAAAATATGTAAAACTCAACGTTGAATGGATGTTATAAGTGAAATGAATGTGTGTGTGGGGGGGGGGGGGTATGAACACATTTTTTTTTTCTGATCGTAACAATTTGGCTTTTATCAAAATTACTCAAATCTCTCTTCTTGCCAATAATTGTAGAATTCAACACATCTAAATGAAGTATTGTTTTTCTGAGCCGGTATTCTAGGCTGTAAACAATTTCCAAAAATATACCTATAACAACGAAATCGGCACTTGTAGGAAGAAAAGACAAAGAGGAACATTTGGTGTAAGAAGAAGAAACAGATTTAATAGACGTGAAGTGAAAAGCTTCGGGCGTAAACAAAGTCTACGCTTAAGTGAGTTAAGAAGGGATTATATACCTTCGTTATAGAACAAGGCTGGTGCAGTTTAACTAGGAAAACCAAGGGTAAAACAAAGTAAAGAGTAGTCGATAAAAGTTTTCATGTAAGTGGATCAATGTGTGTGTTTGTCTGCTTGTATTGAATGCGAACAACAACAAATTCGACCTTACCTCGTGATATCTCGGTGAGCGAAAAGAAATCGTATTTTCCCCGCTCGCTGCTATTTATACTGTGGTCGCGTGACGTCACTAGTTTGTGTGTATGACGTCAGCTAAACTGGATGTGTGTGTGTGAGGGCAGATAACTGAGTTATGACCTGAATTTATTATTGGTGTCACCCTTTTCAAAAAGGGCAGACAACTGTCCTGAAAGGAATTTTAGTTTAGCGTTGTAAGTGACTTTATAGAAGTAGTGAACGCCTGCTTATATACAGTGTCGCCCATAAATAAATACATGCCAACCACTTTTTTTTATAGAAAGTTAATTTTCTTCTAAGCCAAACATAGCAGGATTTTATTATTTCTAGTGGAATATTACACAATCAAAACGGATATTATCTGGTATTATTTATGATCAGTTTCAACGCTGTAGAGTTTGGTCATAACTAATACCTGATACTATGCGTTTTGATTGTGTAATGTCCCACTAAAAATAATAAAATGCTGCTATGTTTGGGACAGGAGAAAATTGAATTTCTATAAAAAAGATTTATGAGCGATACTGTACCCATGACATGCACAGTTCTTACAAGACGGTAGCCATCATCCTTGCCACTTGTTGCTGGTTATAATATTTAGGCTCATCAGCATATACATAACTGATTATTAATAGACTGTTGCCATATTAACTAAGAAGCAGGAAGTGGGTTAGGGAACAGTCAATGAACACAAAACATAAAAGTGGAAAAGGAGAGGCCAGCTGTCAGTGTCACTACAAGACAAGACAAGCTTAAGTTTCATCTGTCTCAAGTTTTTTGACCAAATTTAAAATAAACCCTCTTACAATTATGTCCTGATGTTTACTATAAAAACAAATGCAAGAGATGCTACCTTATACCCATTTTGCATTGACTTGCATGAGCTGAGGTCTGTCTGTTTTCCACAAATGTAAAACATGCTTGAAAGCAATTTTCTCTATGTACACATGTCAATCTCTCTTCTCTATCAGAATGCTTTAATTACATTTGTTCATTATTGTTTACTATCAATCATTTTGTATTATAGATGTTCTACAACATGCATGTTCCTTTCATTTCTCAATTACATTCTTTTCTTCATAATTAAATAATTATATCTTTATAGAAAATATAGGTCTTGCTTGTTTTTCCTATGCATGTATTTTACTGTTATTTTTGACTGAGATTATATCCAAACAGCACAAAAAATACATACACTTCATTTCAATGGTGACCCAAACTACTCAATTTTTATGAAATATTTCTCGGAGAATTCATCTTCCAAGACAAACAAAACCGTTATGGATCAAACTCATTCTTAACAAATTATATGATAGTAATCATCATATCACTATAAATTCATAGAGTTTTCATGTGGAAGTGGAAAGGTGAATTGCAAAAATCAGATGGATGCATCATGAAAAGATACAACATATAGCTTTACCTCCACTGATGGTTCATTTCAATTAATTAATTAAATGTCGGATTGTTTGTTTTGCCGATAAAATGTAAACATTGACTTCCTGATGTAAAAAAAAATCAACATTGTAATTAATAGAAATGTTTTGGTTTTTTTTTATTGACAAAAATTTCATCATTTTCCTTTCCTGCAAAAACAAGAAAACTTAAAACCAATATTTTTAACATTTTAAATACAATTTTAAAATAGGGTGTTGGATATTTTTCAAAAGTTGAATGTGTATTGCTAAAAATTTATAATTATAAATTTAAATAATATATTATAAATAAGACACAATTAAAGATTTATTCAATATTCAGTGAGAGGCTATAAAAACTTTGAGATGAAGCTAATTTAGTATCTCTCTATATATTCTAAATGAGAAATGATTTTCTGTATTTAAATATTTTATGATTTACCAATTAAAAAAACAACTGATTTTTAAAAACATCCAAGTGAAAAATAGCTAGGAAAAGGCTAAGAAGCCAAACTGAAATTATGAAGCTAACATGGTTCAAAAAAGCTAAATTTGTGAAATTTGGCTTTTAAAAAAATGCCAATCTGGCAACCCTGGCCAGAAGCTTGGCAGCCGTAGGTCGGAAGCAAATAAAGAAAATTGACCTGGTTGTGTGTTTATTCAAAATATAAGTACATTTATTTGAAATATATGGATCTTACTCAAAACATAAGTATTTTTATTTAGAAAACCATTATTCATTCAATACCTATGGATCTTTATTCAGAACATAAGTATGTTCATTCAAAGCCTAAGTGATAAAACAATTTCCAAATTTTGTGATAATATACTCACCTGAATATTTTGTTTTTTTACATTGAAATCAATTTTTTTTTTTCACAAAGTACTTATCTCTTGAATAAAGGTATTTACAAATCTAAATAAGAGTGTTTAAGTATAACCACAGTATCAAAGAGTTATTTATTCAAGGACCTTTATTCAAAACATAAGTGTTTTTGGTTCGGTGGAAAAAACTGGGTAGTTTCTACGACTTCATGCATTTTAAGAACTAGTCTATCAAGATGGGTCTGTAAAATAGGGGATAATCAGATGAAAAAGGTTTACATTTATTTATGGTAAAAACTTAGATTATTTCTGATATGTAAGTATATTTCTGTATGTTTTGAATGAAGGTACTTAGGTTTTGAATAAAAGTAATTAAAAGTTTCAATAATCATGTAAAAATGAAGATTTTGAAAGCTGGTTTTCATGGCAGCCAGGAGTCCTATTGACTTGGAAGATTGGTGCAATACAATCTTCTTCCTAGCAGTCAGTACATTCACAGAATTGTAAAGTCTGTTAATCTATCTTCCCATCAAATATTATTCTTTTCAGGTAAAGGTGAGGGGCTGAAAAATGTTAACATTATTTATTGTAAAAACTAACATTATATTCTGCTCTGTAAGTATCAAGACATCCCATAAGTCTGTACTTAGGGTCAGACAAATAATATCAAAATTATCAGTTTTAATTAGAATTCATTCATTAACATAGGTGCCATCTTTATGATTAAGCTCCTTCCAAAAATTCAGAAGCTTCCTAATACAGTTTTTGTAAAAGTTTTTTTGCTTTGGTGGAAAACAATGTAGAGGCGATAGTTTCTACCTCTTCATGTATTTTAAGAACTAATCTATCAAAATGGGTCTGTAAACTCCAAAATAGGGGGTGATCAGATGAAAAAGGTTGACATTTATTTATTTAGGGTAAAACTAAGATTGTATTCTGCTATGTAAGTATATTTCTTACTTAAATCATTTGCCTTTTTTCTTTTAAATGAGCAGTGACTGGCAACTACCACTCTCAATGGATTTATTAAGTATAGCCTAGTATAGCACCAGCTGAGAAGTGTTGGGGCAGCGAGTAACGATCAAACTCACAATAGCAGTAGTGTCTGCAAGACTACTATGCTAATCACTAATCCAAAGTAAGGCACCAACATATAGATATGGTCATTAGAAGTCTTTGTGCGGATTCCAATTTTCATCAGTTCTACAAATAATGAAATCAATCTGGAAATAAAAGCTAAGTGAAAGAATTTATTACATATTTAGAAAGATTTATTATTGAGATTGTTCATCTTCAACATCCGCGATCATTACCAAACCGTGATGCAATTGTCAAGTTCTACTAGTATTATCTGCTGTTAGGGCCTTCCATAGCTGAAAAAAGATATTCTCAGTGTCTGGTGTGTGTACTGACAGAATTAGCATGTATGTAATTTTGTTCAGTACATAGTCAGAATCTTTCAGACTGACTACTGGATTCATTCGGTGGGCACAGATCTTTTTGCTACTCTGATTTGGAACAATTATAGAAAAAGAGAAAAACTCCAAAGGATTACAGGATGAACTATACACTTGAGGAAATCCTCCAAATCATTGTCATGAAAACAACAAGAATGAGGATACTAGCCTGAATACCTGAAGGGATAACCACAATTTAGCAGCTTTTCAATTTTCTAACCAGCTTTAATTAATGTGTACCTGAAATTCAATTTAATAGGAAGGTTTTAGGAAGGTGTTAGAGTATATCAAGTCTTACAAGAAATAAAGTGTATGTAAAGCAAAATTTATTGTACAAATTTAATAAGAATTTCATGAGCAAAATATTTTTCAAGGATCAATTAAACATATTAATCCAGAATTTACAGTAATTAGTTGAAATTGTACAGCTAAATTAATGTTTTCCTGGGTTTGTTTTCATTACTTCAAGCTGTTTATTTGATATTTAATACAATTCTTTGCCTTGTCTTTCCTCATGGGAAAAAAGGAGTGCGTTAACATCCTTGGATTGTATGAAACCTGAAAATTCTTGATTCAGTTTTCGTAAATTTGTGAATTGAGATAAAATTATAAATGCTTTTCGGAGAATATCACATATTTTGGAATACAATATAGTTTATCAAATGTGTGACTTCACATGAATCTTCAAGTCCTTTTTCTGAAAAAGATGTTTGCTACACACAACACAAGAATATACAGCCTTTGCTTTATGAGTTTATAATGTTTCACCAATATATTCTCTCAGGTGAGTTTTCAGACTATGCTTTAAAGATTTACGTAGCTCATATTTTCCAAGATACTGGAGCCTCTATAGTGTTTGTTTTCATATGAATTTTCAAGCAGTCCTCTAAAACAAATTTCACAGGAAAATGGAGTCTCTCCAGTATGAGTTCTCATGTGTACCAGCAGTTCAATTCTGTCAGAAAAAGCTTAATTACATAGTTCACAAGAGAAGAAAGTTTCTCCTGTGTGAACACACATGACACTTTTCTAACAAAATGTCCTGCCACACCCTTCAAAGTCAAAGTGTCTCTCTCTAGTACAAGCATAAATTTGACACCACAAATCTTCTTTACATGGAAAAGGCTTTGCCACACACCTCACATGTGTATTTTTATATTCATTGTCAAGCAGTCCTTTTGAGGAAAGTCTTTGCCCAAGATTCCACAAGAAAATGGAGTCTTTCCACTATGAGTTCTTATGCGTACCAGCAGTCTGTGAGGAAGGGCTCAATTACATAATTTACAAGAGAAAGATGTTTCTCCAGTGTGAATTCTCATGTGACTCTATAATTAATTTTTTGAACAAAATTTGTTATCACACACTTCACTGACAAAGGGCTTCTCTCCAGTATGAGTATATGACACAGAAAATCATCTTTCTGTGGGAAAGCTTTGCCACACACCTCACATTAAAAAGACTTATCACCTGTGTCAAGTTTCACGTATTATTCAAGGCTAATTGTCTGAGAGAGTACCTTACCATGTGTTTTATAAGAAAATGGAGTCTCTCAAGTGTGAATTCTAAAGGGTTTTGTTAACTCACACTTCAGAGAAACATATTAGCCACAGATTTAACAAGCAAATATCTACTAACCTGTATGAGTCTTTATGTGCATTTTTAAGGAAGACTTCCTAGGAAAAGCCTTACCACAGAATTCACAAGGAAATGGTTTCTCACCTGTATGAGTCCTTATGTGAATTTTCAAGTCATACTTCCTAGGAAAATCTTTGCCACAGATTTCACAAGGGAATGGTTTCTCCCCTGTATGAGTCTTTATGTGATATGTTAAGGTAGACTTCCCAGAAAAAGCTTTGCCACAGATTTCACAAGCAAATGGTTTCTCACCTGTATGAGTCTTAATGTGAATCCTTAATTTAGATTTCACAAAAAAAACTTGGCCACATATATCACAAGGAAATGGACTCTCACCTGTATGAGTCCTTATGTGAATTTTCAAGTCAGACTTCCTAGGAAAAGCTTTGCCACAGATTTCACAAGCAAATGGTTTCTCAGCTGTATGAGTCCTTATGTGATGTGTTAAGGCAGACTGCTGAGAAAAAGCTTTGCCACAAACATCACAAGAAAATGGTTTCTCACCTGTATGAGTCCTTTTGTGACTTGTTAAGGCATACTTATAGGAAAAGGCTTTTCCACAGATTTCACAAGCGAATGGTTGCTCACCTGTATGAGTCCTTATGTGAATTGTTAAGGTAGACTGCTGAGAAAAGGCTTTGTTACATACATCACAAGAAAATGGCTTCTCACCTGTATGAGTCCTTTTGTGACTAGTTAGGGCAGACTTCTGAGAAAAAGCTATACCGCATATATCACAAGCAAATGGTCTTTTACATGTATGAGTTGACATGTGTACTTTTATATTCATTTTATGTTTGAAAGCTTTACCACAAACGTCACAAGAAAATGGAGTCTCGCCAGTGTGTATTCTAATATGATTTTCTAAGTTGAACTTCCGATTAAAAGATTTGCCACAAATTTTACAAGCAAAGGGTTTCTCTACTGTATCCCCTATGTGAATTTTAAGATGTTTTTTCAAGTAGTCTGATCTTGTAAAATTTTTGCCACAAACCTCACAAGGAAATGGTTTCTCTCCAGTATGTATTCGCATATGAGTTGTCCATCTACACTTGACAGAGAAACTTTGGCCACACACTTCACAATGAAATGGAGTCTCACCAGTATGAGTTCTCATGTGTACTTTTACATCCCTTTTTTCAGTGAAAGCTCTGCCACATATTTCACAAGAAAATGTCTCACCAGTGTGTATTCTGACATGATTGTCTAATCTAGACTTCACAGAAAAAGCTTTGCCACAGGTTTCACAAGCAAATGGTTTCTCACCTGTATGAGTCCTTATGTGAATCCTTAATTTATACTTCTTAGAAAAAGCTTTGCCACAGATTGCACAACCAAATGGCTTCTCACCTGTATGAGTCCTCATGTGAATTGTTAAGACAGACATCTTAGGAAACGCTAAAGATTTCACAAGGAAATGCAGTTTTCACAAGACAGTGGAGTCTTGCCAGTGCATATTCTGACATGAGATTTTGATTAATGCTTTCTTAAGAACATTTTCCCACATACTTCAAAAGGAAACTGTATTTCTCTAGTATGAGTTCTTCAATGAAGTTTCAAGTATGCTTTCTTATCACAATGAAACCAAGTCCCAAGTGTGTGAGTTTGTGAGCTAACTTCTATTTGCCTCTTCTCAGGGTAGCATGGCTGACTTTCAGCAGTTTTTTAATAAGCTGGCTCTTGAATGAAAAACCTTTTGCTGTCTAGAGAATGATTCCACTGTAGACTCGCAAATCATAACTTTCAATCTGAATATTCTCCTTTCATCATTTGATACCTGCAATTAGAAGGAAAAACACATTGGAAAGATTTCTTTACACTTCAAGACATTTGTAATTATACTTTTCCTTAAAATATAGGCAACAAGGAATGAAAGGTAGACTTAATTTTGGACATTTTACAGTGTGAATACTGTATGTAGTGGTTAGTTGTTCATGGATACAAGTAAACCAAATTGTCAAAATATTATACTCTTGTAGAATACAACATCCCACTAGTACGAGTAGTGCAGGGCCTTATGTCATACTGTATGAAGATCATGTTACAACACAAGCAATATCTTGCTGAAATATCAATGTACGTGTATAAGAGATGTGAAAAAAACATGTTGCCAATTTTTTAAGTAGTTTACAGACCAGAATTTATGACGTCATCATTTGCAGTAATTTCTCATATTAATCACATAGCCTAATGCATTTATGAAAAAAAAGAAACCCACCTTACCTCCCAAAAATTGCCATAGAAGGTTTCTCAACATTTTTTTGTATTATCAGGTGTGTTCACTAACATACTGAAAGTCTACCACAGTTTGACCACTGGAAAGGTATAATTTTGAAGATGACCATCAAATCATTGAAATACCCATTACTTTTTATTATTCATTCTAGACAAGTTTTTCCAATGGAGTTTTGTAGTATCATGTGTGCTTGATAACATATCAAAAGTCTACCCACAGGAAAGGTATAAATTTCAAGATGGTGTCCAAGTTGACTGCCAAACTAGTTGGCTGCATTCATGACAAAACCCATCCTATCCCCCAAAAACTGCAACAAAATGTTTCTCAACTAAGCCTGAGTGACTTTTGATTCACAGCACAGTTGTAGAAAACATGTAAAGTCACTTTTGTCAATTTCTTTTCAACATACTTGTTAATGCAGGCCATTTTGTCCAAAGTTTTGCTCCAGCAACTTTTCATTTGGATAGTGATTTGTAAGGGACAGTGCATTGGACCTGATTTCACTTTTAATGAGTGACACCGCTGTTTCAATGATTGCCTCTTCCTGTGATTCTTCGTCCTTTGCTTGGGTGTTGAAATAAGATCTCAGTATCTATAACGTCTTTTCCCTCATTGTCACAAAATGAACATTGTCCTCATATTGTTCTTTCACATTTTACTTTAGGTACTGATGTCCAAATGGTACAGAATCTGTATTTGTCAGAAATTCCTTCATTTTATCTCATAAATGTGAAACTGTTAACTCTTCTTGTAATTGTAATCACTTCACTATAAGTTAAATATGCTAATTGGATTCCTACATCCCCAAAACATGGGGTTAGGCACCAAAATTACTTGTCTAGAATGAATAATGAATGAGTAGTGGGCATTTAATGATTTAGATGCCATCTTGGAAATTACACCTTTCCTGTGGTGAGACTGTGGTAGACTTTTGATATGTTATTGAGCACACTTGCTACTACTAAATATTGTTGGGAAAATTTGAATGAATAATGAACGAGTAATGGGCATTTTAAGGATTTGAAGGCTATCTGGAAAATTATACCTTTCCAGTGGCCAAACTGTGGTAGACTTTTCAGTATGCTATTGAGCACACCACCTGATACTACAAAATAATTATCAGAAACTATTTGTTGTGATTTCTTGGGGTATAGGATGTGATTTTTCACGAATGCAACCACCTAATTTGGCTGTCTACTTGGATGCCATCTTAAAATATATACCCTTCCCATGGTCATTTCACTGCATCAGAAGCATGCTCTGTACCACTACAAATGAGGCACCACATGAATGGATGTTCCTCCAGAGGTGCACTCTGAATGGCTGCTCGATCGCTATGTGACTTTCTCAACCTGGAACAATTCTGATAGGGCAACATACCCACCTAAATCAGTTCTAACTGTATGACGACAAGGCTGAGCTGCTCAAAGCCAATCTCGAATGTCCGTTTTCAAGATGGACAAGAAACAACAGTATCGTTGAGACATTTAGCCCCTAAGAGTGCTCCATTAACTGATCTTACACAATTACAAGCTGAAACAATGGAAACCCCTAACCCTACAGGGAAATTGTCACATGAAGCTGCATTTCAGTCCAGTGAGAGGGTACATCACAATGCAGCACAATACCAAGACAAGCAAACTGCTGATGCAAACCAAATGCTTCCAGGAATCGAGTCGCCATGGGCACAAGAGAGTTCAATATCTGAACCACTTGCTCACAACAGCACGGGAAGTTAATGCCAGGTTTCATTGACATTAAAAGAACAGATACTACACTTTGATCTTCAACTAAAGGCCGCAAAAGGCGTATTCCGATATTGAATCAAATAAAATTATAATTCAAGAAAAAAATTTTAAAATTAGAATTGATAACAGGAAGGCTCTGTCACATGGTTCACTGTGATGGAAATGAATAAAATTCATAACAAACTTTGTTTTGGTGTATTGAGAAAGATTTGATTGGGACACCATTTACGTAGGGGAAGTAGTTGTGCATGGATCCGCCTCAAAATTTCATAGCAATTCATTCAGAACTTTTCGTGCCAAAAGACAGTAGGAGCATACACATAAATGTATGGGGGGGGGGGAATATCTCGCAATCAAAAGTAAATTGCTGGGTCCTCCCTAAAATGTAACCCCTTCTTCTTACCACATTGCCCACCCTTCTACAAAATTTCATTGAAATCTATTGAGTACTTTCAGAGATCGTGTGGATGTGACCGGATACCTACGTCCCCATCTTCATTGGCTGAGGTAATAATCAATATTTTTATTCACATGAAAAAAACATTTTATCTTTCTGAAATTTGGAATGAAAACTTCATTTTTCTTACATAAGTACTGAAAATTTTTACTAAAATCCAATAAATAAGTGATTTTTGGTAATTTTTAAAAGGTTTTAGGCGTTCGATTATGCGCGTCCATTTTATCGATTTTGCACACACCCACGTTATAGGTATATTTTGTGTAATTGACTTTACAGCCTAGAATACTGGTTCAGAAAAACAATACTTCATTTAGATGTGTTGAATTCTACAATTATTGGCAAGAAGAGAGATTTGAGTGATTTTGATAAAAGCCAAATTGTTATGGCCAGAAAAAAATGTTTTCATTCATTTGATTATTTATTTCGCTTATAAAATCCATTCAACATTTTACACATTTTAAAGTCCCTGAAGAAATAAATCCTGTTTATCTTTTTTTAACAAGAATCATGGGGCCTTACTGATGCCTGACTTTGGAATTTAAAATTTTTTAATTTTATTTTTAATTTATTTTCAAAAATCGGCAAACGTTGAATTTCATACCGCGAAAATTTGCTGATTTGATTGGGACACTTTTCATGCGACACCGTTTACGCTTATTTTTTTTACAAGAAAATAATAATTTGAATTAGCAGTTAATTTACCTAAACAAAAAACAGAATAATATATATATATATATACAAACGGTAAATATTTTGTCATCATTTCACTATATTTAATTATTCATCCTTGTTATAATATTTTTATAGAAGTTTCAGTCGAACCAAGACAGAAGAAAGAATAAAAAATATGCATTTCAAAATTTATAAGATATCGGAATAAATCGATAAAAATGATGTTTTTTAAAAATAATATTGACACCGTTTACGCTTTCCCTATCTTCATTGGCTGAGGTAATCGATGAGTATTTTTATCCTTTGAATTATTAAAAATAATTCTTTTCCATAAATAAATTTAAAAACATATAATTCATCATTTGCAAATAATTCTGTTTAAATGATCCCCCCCAATAAAACTTGCTTATCGTATAAACCTTTGTGGACTATTATTTTCGGCTATTTCCATAATTCCATTAAAAAACAAACATTTAGATTGTAACAACAATTGAGGACATTAGAAAGAAATAGAAGTACTTACAAATGTAAAAAGGATTGAAAATAGATGGTGAAGAAGGGAGGAATCGAAATCGCTATAGCTGATAAGTGATTCATTCAAAGTTGTTTCTGCTTTTGTCTTTTTAAAACACTATCAGATCATCGACTGTCCTTCTTTTTGGTGTTGTTGTTGAGTTTTTTAAATGTCATTTCGATTCAATTAAAACGATACGGCCACCTTAGAAAAGAACTTGTCTTTTCACTTTCCAGAGTCAAAATAAAGAATTGAAAAAGAAGAAGAAACTAAGTCATAATATGTTTCTCGTTTGCTGAGCGGAATTTGAACAAATATCCAAGAGGAGATAACTTAGTGCTTTAAGAAAATTAGTTCCTCGTTAAAAAAAACATAACTTTCAGTGGTCGTCTTCTTCAACTGTGCGATGATTTAGCAAGAAGCTCGACTTGAAGACTAATTCACTTTTATTGTAAGACAGATCCTCAATGCCCCACCGTTTCGACTTTCTCACAGAATAAGCTAAGTTCAGTAAATAAGATTTCAAATCAATTATATTTCTTTAAAAGATACAAACCTATTTTTTCTTAGGTACTATCACGCACTTTTGACAACAAAGCGACATGTGTCGATAAAAATGTCCGAAACTTTTCACTTATGAATTTTATCGTAATAATCTTTGTGTTATTAATAAGAAGAAAGATTAGAGGAAATTCTCATGTCAAAATTATTTGACTAAACAATATAAACCCGGAGAAAATTGTGTTTGAAAACTTATGTTTACACTTGGCGAACCGGTGAACCGTGAGAATTTGCTTTAGGAGAATTTAACCAAAATTCACACAATTTTAAATTCTCACCAATAATTAACAAATGAACAAATTTCAATAACATTTCCGGTATTTATTCATTTGTGAATGAAATCTTTTTATGAAATGGGTATTTTCTTAGAAAAACTCATGGAAATATATTTTTTTGAAGTCAATCACCGACTCCCCCCTCTTTTATATTTTATGAAATCTCAATGAGATATTTTTTTTTTAAATTCCAAAGTAAGGCACCAGTCAGGCCCTCTGAACCTTATTTTTTTCTAAAAGTTGAATGGAATTTATTTCGCCAGGGACTTTAAAATGTATAAATCTTAAATGTGTATTTTATAAGTGAAATAAGTAATCAAATGAATTAAGGGGATAATCACATGAAAACATTTTTGTCCGATCATAACAATTTGGCTTCTTGCCAATAACTGTAGAATTCAACACATCTAAATGAAGTACTCAATTCCTGCTTATCTGCTTATATACAGTGTCGCCCACGAATAATACACTTTTTGCAAAATGTCAAGAAAAAGGAAGAACTACCTTCTTTCGCAAAGGCAGTAATTTAACGCGAGCAAGATCGTGTTGACTCAAAGAATGTGAGAAAAAACAACAATGCAACAGGTTTTGGGTTCATTATAATCCGATCTTTGATAACAGAAAAGAGAAGAGAAAAAGAACGATAAGAGGTGTAGTGGAGGAAGGAATTGCAAAAAGGTAGGGAGTTCGCATGGAGAAAAACTCACTGAGGTTAAGTCGAGTTAGTTCCGACTAAAAGAATGTTCATAGCAATGAAGGATACTGGAGAATGCGCTGCTTCTTTGACAGAGATAATTTCTTTGTATAGCAGGAAAGTTCATTGTGCTCTTGCGTTCTGAGCGCCATCTGGTGAAGGAAAGGAGAACTGCAGCAGCTAGCCAGGGGCCAAAAAGGCCCCTCAAGCGATGTTGTCAGGACGCCTGCTTGGTGAGGAAAAAGTTTGTAGATTTTGCCAGCAAGGCTGCTGGATCAGAAAGAGTTTGTAAATTGAAAAGTTACTGCTGCTGCTAGCAGTTTAGCCCAAAAGGGGCTAACCCCTTTGAAGTAGGTCTTGTCAGCAAGGTTGCTGGATCAGAAAGAGGGTGGGATAGGCATTCGAACTGCACAGCCTTTTACCCATTTGCATTTTTTTAGGGGCTTCTCATTCGTTGAATTTCAATCTCTCTTCTCTACCAGAATGCTTTAATTACATTTGTTCATTATTGTGTTTACTATCAATCATTTAGCATTATTGATGTTCTATAACATGCATGTTCCTTTCATTTCTCAATTACATTCTTTTCTTCATAATTAAATGATTATACCTTTATAGAAAACATAGGTCTTGCTTGTATTTACTTTGCATGTATTCTACTGTTATTTTTGACTGAGATTATATCCAAACAGTACAAAAATTACATTCACTTCATTTCAATGGTGACACAAACTACTCAATTTCTATGAAGAAATATTTCTCAGAGAATTCATCTTCAAAGGCCAAACCAAACCGTGAGCAAAGATTTTCTGTATTTATATATTTTATGATTTACCAATTAAAAAAATAACTGATATTTTAATGCCATCCAAGTGAAAAAAAAGGCCAGGAAAAGGCTAAAAAGCCAAACTGAAATTATAGAGCCAACATGGAGGAAAAAAGCCAAATTTGTGAAATTTGGCTTTAAAAAAAAGCCAATCTGGCAACCCTCTCATCTGTAATTGGAATTTCAGGCCACTTATGGGGTTATTGAAACTTTTACTTTTATTCAAAACTTGAGTACATTTATTTGAAATATATGGATCTTACTCATAAGTATTTTTATTTAGAAAATATAGACCAATCAATTCATATGTGCTTCTATTAAAAATATACTTTATTTAAACTAAGTACTTTCATCAAAAGCCTGAATATTTTTATTCAAAATATATGGACCTTTAATTGAAACATAAGTCCTTTCATTCATAGCCAATATGCTTCTATTCAAAATATATGGACCTTTATATAAAACAAGTACTTTCATTGAAAGCCTAAATATTTTTATTCAGTTATATGGACCTTTATTCAAGACATAACTACTTTCATTCAAAACATGAGTACTTTCATTCAAAGCCTAAGTGATAAAACATCAAGACGAAACAATTTGGTGTTTTGTTAACTCACTCTCCAGAGAAAAATATTAGCCACAGATTTAACAAGCAAATATCTACCAACATGTATGAGTCTTTATGTGCATTTTAAAGTTAGATTTCACAGAACAAGCTTTGCCACATTTTTCACAAGCAAATGGTTTCTCACCTGCATCAGCCCCTATGTGACTTGTTACGGTAGACTTCTGAGAAAAATCTTTGCCACAGATCTCACAAGATAATGGCTTCTCAGCTGTATGAGTCCTTATAAGTCCAGTCAAAAAAGAAATTAATAGGGAAGTTTCACATATAAAGCTAAATTTGGTACAGTTAGAATTGACATACTAAAATCCCACCACAATCCACTTTGGGGAAAAATCTCATGTGTCAATATGTAAAGAGCACTCTTTGTTGAAAAAGTTTTAAGATTTTCACAGGAATTAGCTGAGATTTCAAGCAGAATTGTTCAAAATGTTGTAGAATACAACCTCCCCACACTAGGTTTTTAATTCTAATAGAAAATCTCTAGCATTGTACATGAACAAATATATTATATTTTTCTTTAACAAATAAAAATTAATATCACAATGATAATTTAATGGAAATATATGAAAATAGATTCACTCCATGTTTTGTTATTGTTTTATTTGTAATTATCATCTTTTTGTTTTTCCAACTGATTTTAGACCCAGTTATCCAATTAACACAGCAGTTTCCATAGCGATTCCACTCCTAGGTGAAGAAAAACCAGACTCCAACCAAATAAATACAGCAGCTCTGAGGCCTAAGTGCTTCTTTTGTGGTCTTGCAAGGCACCCTACAAGTAGATGCCTAGCCAAAGAGGCTAGATGCAACTCATGCAATAAAATTAGATATTATGCCAAAGTTTGTAGATCTAAAAATAAATCTACATCAG
>VCCN01003376.1:6045633-6060173 GCA_006491835.1 Architeuthis dux
TCTTCTTGCCAATAACTGTAGAATTCAACACATCTAAATGAAATACTCAATTCCTGCTTATATGTAGTGTCGCCCATGAATAATACACTTTTTAAAAAAAAGGAAGAACTACCTTTTTTCGCAAAGGCAGTGATTTAACGCGAGCAGGATCGTGCTGACTCAAAGTATGTGAGAAAAAACAACCATGCAACAGGTTTTGGGTTCGTTATAATCCAATCTTTAATAACAGAGAAGAGAGATAATAGGTGTATTGGAGGAAGGAATTGTGAAAAGGTAGGGAATTTGTGTACAGAAAAACTCACTGAGATTAAGTTGAGTTAGTTCCGACTAAAAGAATGTTCATGATGCACGTTCACAGCAATGAAGGATACTGGAGAATGTGATGCTTCCTCAACGATAGGGTCTTGATGTAGCAGGAAAGTTTGCGCTCTTGAGTTCTGAGCGCCATGTGGTCAACGAAAGGAGAACTGCGGCAGCTAGCCAGGGGCCAAAAAGACCCCTCAAGCGATGTTGTCAGGCTGATGGATCAGAAAGATTTTGTAGATTGAAAAGTTACTGCTGCTGCTAGCAGTTTAGCCCAAAAGGGGCTAACCCATTTGAAGTAGGTCTTGTCAGCAAGGCTGCTAGATCAAAAAGAGGGTGGGATAGACATTCGAACAGCACTGTCTTTTTTTAGAGGCTTCTCAACCAATGGGAAGTGTTCAATTTTAACCCCCTTAATTTTTGTTTCGGGGTAAGAAGAAAATTTATGGAAAGGGAGACATAATAATATTTCTAATAGTACATCTCTACCACTTTTTTTTTATAGAAAATTCATTTTCTTCTAAACCAAACATAACAGAACATTACACAAGCAAAACAGATATTATCAGGTATGATTCATGACCAGTTTCAATGTTCAGTCATGAATAATACCTGATAATATCCGTTTTGAATATGTAATGTTCCACTAGAAATAAGAAAATCCTACTATGGTTGGTTCAGAAGAAAATTAAAATTAAATTTTTATAAAAAAAGTGGGCGATTATGGGCGATACTGTACCCATGACATGCCCAGTTCTTACAAAACAGTAGCTGTCATCCTTGCCACTTGTTGCTGGTTATAATATTTAGGCTCATCAGCATATACATAATTGATGAAAGTGAAACTAATCATTGTGAAGGCTTTGAGCTACTCTATATTTATTCTGAATTGAAAAGGTCAGTGAATATTCTACCCAGCCTAATAGTTGTGTGCAAGGGAAATTAAAATCGACCCATGCTACACACGCTGTGGGTCAGAAAGAAGAGGGGGAGCTAGAAGGGAGGAGAGAAGAAAAGAAGGAAAGGGGATGTAAGAGGAAAGGAAGATAAAATAATATTAATAGACACGCCCCGTTGCCATATTAACTAAGAAGCAGGAAGTGGGTTAGGGAACAGTCAATGAACACAAAACATAAAAGTGGAAAAGGAGAGGCCAGCTGTCAGTGTCACTACAAGACAAGACAAGCTTAAGTTTCATCTGTCTCAAGTTTTTGACCAAATTCAAAATAAACCCTCTTACAATTATGTCCGGATGTTTACTATAAAAACAAATGCATGAGACGCTATCGTATACCCATTTTGCATCGACTTGCATGAGGTGAGGTCCGTCTGTTTAAACATGCTTGAAAGCAATTTTCTCTATGTACAGATTTCAATCTCTCTTCTCTATCAGAATGCTCTAATTACATTTGTTCATTATTGTTTACTATCAATCATTTTGTATTATTGATGTTCTATAACATGCATGTTCCTTTCATTTCTCAATTACATTCTTTTCTTCATAATTAAATGATTATATCTTTATAGAAAATATAGGTCTTGCTTGTATTTCCTTTGCATGCATTCTACTGTTATTTTTGACTGAGATTATATCCAAACAGTACAAAAATTACATTCACTTCATTTCAATGGTGACACAAACTACTCAATTTCTATGAAGAAATATTTCTCAGAGAATTCATCTTCAAAGGCCAAACAAAACCGTGAGCAAAGATTTTCTCTATTTATATATTTTATGATATACCAATTAAAAAAATAACTGATATTTTAAAGCCATTCAAGTGAAAAAAAGGCCAGGAAAAGGCTAAAAAGCCAAACTGAAATTATGGAGCCAACATGGAGGAAAAAGTCCAAATTTGCAAAATTTGGCTTTAAATAAAAGCCAATCTGGTAACCCTCTCATCTGTAATTGGAATTTCAGACAACTTATGGCATTATTTAAAGTCATAAGTATTTTTATTCAAAACATAAAAACATTTATTTGAAATATATGGATCTTACTCAAAACATAAGTATTTTTATTTAGAAAATACAGACCATTCAATGCATATGTGCTTCTATTAAAAATATACTTCATTTAAAACAAGTACTTTCATCAAAAGCCTAAATATCTTTATTCAAAATATATGGACCTTTAATCGAAACATAAGTCCTTTCATTCATAGCCAATGTGCTTCTATTCAAAATATATGGACCTTTATATAAAATAAGCACTTTCATTGAAAGCCTAAATATTTATATTCAGGTATATGGACCTTTATTCAAAGCCTAAGTGATAAAACTATTATGATATACTGCCACGGGAGGTCATTTCCGGGCCAACACCTGTGCAGAAGTGACACCGATGACCTCGGGAAAGATACATATGAGTAGGTGTCCGATAGCAAGAAATGACACACCAGCATGGGCGTTCGAAACCCCATAAATTTCCGAGCCAAGCAGCAGCGACTGGGCCGGATGGCACGAGACCGGTGTCCCTGTTGGGGACAGACTGTCCATTCTCTCTCTCACTCTTCATTCTCCAGCCAACAAAATGTAACTTAAGTAATAAAAATGTTTTCATATTTTTACAAACAACTTTCAAGTCTTCTTTTTTTTTCTCCTGGATCCAATGAATTTTCCCCTGCCTATATAATATACATTGATTTGGTGCTTTGGTGACCTGATACGCTGACAAGACGTATTTTGAAAGAACCTGCGGGACCGAGAAAAAACAAAACAAACCCACCAGGCGATTACAATGCCAACAGAACCAACCAAAGGAAGAAAAAAACAATCACATTCAAAAAGAATATGCCACAGACACATAATGTGAGAGTCCCAGAGTATAAATGAAAGAATTTGAAAAGAAAAAGACAATTAAGGTATGTTTTGAAAACTTTTCTAAAAATAATGAAAAACATAACTGCTTACACAATAATATATACAAAAGGCTCACAAAAAAAATAATATATATATTTATATATATATACATGACACTCACAGAGAGGGGAACAAAACTTGACGTATCAAGGAACTAAGCAGTTGAGAGGAAATGGAAGAGAAGCAAGAGACATTTTAACAGAATAGCAAAATGAACATTTTTTTCTTTCTTTTCAATTGTTATAAATGTCTGCTCTGTTTTGGTGTTCCATGCGCTCGTTTTGATAAAACAGTGAAGCTGTTTAAAAAAACGATTAGGATTGTTGAAAATGTATACATTATTTTTTATTTGAATTTACTCGTAGTGACGCTCCATGAATCTTTACTGCAAAATCTATTGCCAACACTCTGTGGGTTACAGTTCACATCCAGAATATTGTTGAGTTTTGAGTTGTCAACCAATGATCAAGCAAAGTATGACTGCTGCTTTCTCTTTTAAACCCTGTAAATCGCATCTATCTCATATTTTACACTTCACGTCAAAAAGGTGATGAGCTCTAGAAATACTGAGTTCGACTTCCGATTTCCATTTTTTACATAGTGCCTTGAAATTTAATAAGGAGAGCTTACTAATTATAGGAATGTTGAAAACAAAAAGGTTGAAGTTAAAATGAAATATAAAAAGATGATGAACATTCTTTTCTGTTTTATTTTTTGGACTTTCTCACTTTGAACAGCAAATTTTTATAACAAATAATTTAGCCTTGTAGTAATGAGGTTTTTACCATTTTATTATCAGCAGAAGAGATCCCTAAGAGAAAAAGAGCATGGTCTACAGATTGTTTTGTATTAATTGATGGAAAATGTGGTTTTTAAAAAAAAATTTCATTGGTGCCTTTGCTGAGTGTGATTTGATGGAATAATCATGGCACCAGGACTCAAGTTGTTTTGCTGCGGTTACCGGCTGGAGAAATTTCTCTGCACCTGGAAAGAGTTGTAGGGTCGTCGACGGATATAGGTTTGAAGCAATCAAATCCTTATCGGTGGGACTGAATAAATGAAAAAGATCTGGAGTGAAGTCTCCGTGCCCACATTCAGTTAATGGAGAGAGTAAAAATATGGTCAGGCCTAAATCCCAGGAATTAAGCATGAGACGGATTCATGCTAATGTGGTTTTGTTCATTTTCCATTATGTTGAAGAGAAATGCCTGTTATGTTTTTCAATGAGACTTTGCAATTTTCGGAATTGTCTATTTTTGTTTTTTGGGGATAATTGTACAATTTCTTTTTATTCAATAATATTGTGTTTTGCAAACTGTCTTTTTTATGACAAATTGTCATTTTGTACTGTAAAATATTTTTTAGATTTAGTAGAAAGCAAATGAAATTAATTTACCAGATTATAAATACAGGACAGCTGATGCACAGGGCAAGTGTGGGAAACATATGTATAGTCAAGGCTTTTAGTGTGTGTGCATGGGGATGTCAGATTGTTATGAATTTGGATGTCAATGATAGTAAACAGTGAAGGGAATGTTGCGACGACATTGACCTGAGGTGTCACTTGTCTAGAGCAATGCAGTATTGGAAGAGAATTTTTCTTTTTATGAATGAAGTTACTATATTGTTAGGCTAGTTTTGCAATTCAGTTTGCCTTTGGCGCTCAAGTTTACATATTCAAGTATGTTTTATTTTGGTATTAAATTAAAGACCTAGGAGAGCGTTTCTCTCTTTGATTATTCGAGTACCAGTCCATGAAGGCAAGAATTGAAATTCGCTGAGAGCTAGGATGTCCCTTTTTAGTGTGAAGAAATGAGAAATTGATTTTGGCCTTAATCAAATGTAATTGTTTTGGGGTATTTTGGCTAAGGAGCCTAAAAAAAAATGATGAAGAAATTCATTTGGGGGGCAGGATGTCTTGTGAAATTAGGCAGAACCCTTAACATGAATATAAAGGACCCCGGTTCTGGGGAATTAATTGAGCGCTAGGTGGGAATTTTTGCAGTTTGCATTTCATAGACATGGGCAGTGAAATGTATTGAAAAAGAAATCTTATAAATGAGAATTTCTAAATTAAAGGTGATTTAAAAATATAGAGATATCTATGAATAGTGAATTGAAAGCTGGTATAAGGAGATAAGCTGAATTAAAATAAATAAAATAAAATCCTGAGAAAATTAAACTATTAAAGTAATGCAATTAGTGAGTGATATGATGTTCTTCTGTGCTAATATTTTTAGTGGAATTTTAAAAAATTTCCAGTGTTCAGTCAAATACTGAGAGCGCAATCTCACTTATGCACCGACACAAAATAGAATTTAGGCAAATGAAGTTCGAGAGAGTCCAAAAATGTGGGGAGTGAATTCAGTCGCTTGTAGATCCTAGAATGAACTACCTGTCTGTGGACATAAGATGTTATTTGGTGTTGAGTCTAGGAGAGCCAAAAAAGAATAACATGGGATTTTAGGGCAAAAGGAAAGCCCTGGGGGGATATGGATCATGGAAGAAAATCTAGGAATTTGTTTTTAGTATGAGGGTCTTGCGCTTGGTAATAGCAAATTTACACATATATTGAAGTTGTAGAAGAAAGAATGATTTAAGAATAAGTTTAGGATATAAGAAAATGATAAAAGAAAAAAGTATAAACCTGTTGAAAAGGACTAATGTACTCATCTTTTTCCGAACCCGATTTTATTGTTGTGTCAAATTGATCATGTGTGAGGACTGTTGTTTTGTGTATTTTTGTTCTTTTTCTCTTGTGGAGAGTCAGAGAGGGAGAAAGAGAGATGCTGGAAAAATATCCACGGATGTATATTTTGAAAAATATGGAGGAGGAGGAATGTTATGATATACTACCATGGGAGGTCATTTCCGGGCCAACACCTGTGCGGAAGCGGAAGTGACCACGGAAAAGATGCATAGGTGTCCGAAAACAGGAAATGACACACCAGCATGGACGTTTGAAACCCCATAGAGCTCAGAGCCAAGACGGAAGCTCAAGAGACCCAGAAAAGCAGCAGCGACTGGTGTCCCTGTTGGAGACAGACTGTTGGTTCTCCTCGTCTCTCTCTCTCACTCTTCATTCACTGGCCGACAAAATGTAACTTAAGAAATAAAAATGTTTTCATATTTTTACAACTTTCGAGTTCTCCTTTTTCCGGCAAGTTCACTATACAACAAAACATCAAGAAGACAAAACAATTTGGTGTTTTGTTAACTTACTCTCCAGAGAAAAATATTAGCCACAAATGTCGACTAAACTATATGAGTTTTTATGTCCATTTTTAAGGCAGAATTCTTAGGAAAAGCTTTGCCACAGATTTCACACAGAAATTGTTTCTCACCTGTATGAGTCCTTATGTGAATTTTCAAGTCATATTTTACAGAACAAACTTTGCCACTGATTTTACAAGCGAATGGTTTCTCACCTGTATCAGCCCCAATGCAACTTAAGATAGACTTCTGAGAAAAATCTTTGCCACAGATCTCACAAGATAACAGCTTCTCACCTGTATGAGTCCTTAGGCGAATCCTTAAATTATTCTTAGAAAAAAAATAATATCAACTAACCTGTATGATTATTTATGTGCATTTTTAAGGCAGACTTTCCTGAAAAAGCTTTGCCACAGATTTCACAAGCAAATGGTTTTTCACCTGTATGAGACCGTATGTGCCTTGTTAAGGCAGACCAATGGGAAAAGGCTTTGCTACAGATTTCACAAGTGAATTGTTTCTCACCTGTATGAGTCCTTATGTGCCTTGTTAAGGCCTTCTTCTCTGGAAAAGCCTTCCCACATATAACACAACCAAATGGCTTCTCACCTGTATGAGTCCTTATGTGCAATGTTAAGTTAGACTTCCGAGAAAAAGCTTTGCCACAGATCTCACAAGTGAATGGTTTCTCACCGGTATGGGACCTTGTGTGCCTTGTTAAGGCAGACTTATGGCAGTGAGCTTTACCACAGATTTCACAAGTGAATGGTTTCTCACTTGCTAAATCCCCCTTCTCAGGAAAAGCTATACCACATATATCACGTCCAAATGGCTTCTCACCTGTATGAGTCCTTATATGCCTTGTTATAGCCTTCTTTTCAGAAAAAGCTTTGTCACATATCTCACAAGCAAATTGTTTTTTACGTGTATGGATCTTTATGTGATGTGTTAAAGCAGACTTTTGGGGAAAAGCATTGCCACAGATTTCACAAGCAAATGGTTTCTCACCTGTATGAGTCCTCATGTGAATCCTTAATTTAGACTTGTCAGAAAAAGCTTTGCCACAGATTTCACAAGTGAATTGTTTTTCACCTGTATGGGTCTTTATGTGTCTTGTTAAGTTACCCTTCATAGTATAAGCGTTGCCACAGATTTCACAAGCAAATGGCTTCTCACCGGTATGAGTCCTTATGTGAACCCTTAATTGATACTTCTCAGAAAAAGCTTTGCCACAGATATCACAATTGAATAGTTTCGCCACTTTATGCATCTTTATGTGATATGTTAAGCTAGACTTTTCGGAATAAGCTTTGCCACAGATTTCACAAGTGAATGATTTCTCACCTGTATGAGTTCTCATGTGAATCCTTAATTTAGAGTTCTTAGAAAAAGCTTTGCCACAGATTTCACAGGTGAATAGTTTCTCAACTTCATGAGTCTTTATGTGATGTGTTAAGCTGGACTTCTGGGAAAAAGCTTTGCCACAGATTTCACAAGTGAATGGTTTCTCACCTGTATGAGTCCTCATGTGTCTTGTTAAGGCCGTCTTCTCAGGAAAAGCCTTCCCACAGATTTCACAAGCAAATGGTTTCTCACCTGTATGAGTCCTTATGTGAATCATTAATTGAGACTTACTAGAAAAGGTTTTGCCACAGATTACACAAGCAAATGGTTTCTCACCTGTATGAGTCCTTATGTGAATCCTTAATTGGGACTTGCAAGAAAAAGCTTTGCCACAAATTACACAACCAAATGGCTTCTCACCTATCTGAGTCCGCATGTGAACTGTTAAGTCAGACATCTTAGAAAAAGCTTTGCCACAGATTTCACAAGGAAATGCAGTCTTCACAAAACAATGGCGTCGCACCTATGTATTTTTTTACATGAGTTTTTAAGTAATGTTTTCTGAAGAACATTTTTCCACAAACTTCACAAGGAAACTGAATTTCTCTAGTATGAGTTCTTCAATGAAGTTTGAAGTAGGCTTTCTTAGTGTCTGTTTACCACATTCATCACAGTGAAATAAAGTCTGAAGTTTGTGAGTTAACTTCTGCCTTCCTATTTTCAGGGTAGCATGGCTGACTTTCATCAGTTTTATAATAAGCTGGCTCTTGAATGAAAAACCTTTAGCTGTCTAGAGAATGATTCCACTGTAGACTCACAAATCATAACTTTCAATCTGAATATTCTCCTTTCGTCATTTGATACCTGCAATTAGAAGGATTAAACACATTGGAAAGATATCTTTACATTTCAAGACATTTGTAATTATACTTTTCCTTAAAATATAGGCAACAAGGAATGAAAGGTAGACTTAATTTTGGACATTTTACAGTGGGAATACTGTATGTAGTGGTTAGTTGTTTATCGATACAAGGAAACAAACTTGTCAAAATATTATACTCTTGTAGAATACAACCTCCCACAGAAAATCTCTTGTATTCTACATGAACAAATAAAAATTAATATCACAATGATAATTCAATGGGAAAATATGAAAATAGATTCATTCCATGTTTTATTTGTAATCATCAGCTTTTTGTTTTTCCAACTGATTTTAGACCCAATTAACAGCAGTTTCCACTCCTAAGTGAAAAATCAAAATCTGTGGTAATTGTTATATTATAAATATCTATGCTTTTATGATTTCCTAAACTTTTTACATTTTGTTTATACTGTACAGTGTATTTTCTATGATGTGGTGACAATATTACAGTATGTGGGTGAGCACAAGCCAAACACAAAAAGTTGCTAAGTCCGTCAACCTAATGTTTAACAGTAATAAATGCACATTTAGCCAAACATCCGGGCTACACTATTGCCAGTAGTAATATCAAACCTGACCACTTACAGCCACTCTTGGACCACCAGTACCGATAGAAATGGCTTCCCAGTCCAGAGTTATTGCAATGTTCTAACACTATTCGAGGTGGGTACATTGTCTCAAAAGATCCATCCATTAGTTGGGTCCAAAGCATTGTGAAAGCTTTCAAGAGCTTTGAATAATACTTTAAATTCGTCATCAGCAGTGATTTTGAAATGGGAAACATAACCCAATAGCCCAATATTTAATACTAATTCTTTCTACAGATATAAACAATCTATTCAAAGCAATAACAATAGTTTAGGTGCTAACTTCTATTTTTTCCACACTCGCTTACTCAATGTTAAAAATGGTGCACAAATAAAAAGTTGGGCGCCATTTTAACATCGAGTGTGTGGAACTTTAGAATTAATAATAATGGTAATAATCACCAATTATTTATTTACAACATTATAATTATTTATTTAGAAAATATGATGTTTTATAGTCAAAATAAATTTGAAAGATATACATTTTCCTGGATGTCTTTTCATCTCCTGACGCCATAGAAATTCTGAAAGGTATGACTGAAGCAAAATTTCCTGACTTCCAAACATTCTTTTTATTTTGCTTTTCAGGCGAGACCACATACACTCAATATTTTGTGTATGGATCTCCCTGTTATTTGGGTTCACAAAATGTTCATTGTGTATTACAGTCGAATGCCTGTAATATTTACTGGGCATCTTGTAAGAAAATGATTAAATAAAATATAATCTTGTAAATAAATATATTATATGTTACATTTCATATTGTTATGTTATGGTTCACACATTTTCCTAAAATTTTGTAAAATAAAGTGTAAATGGTGTCGTAAAAATTACCAGAAATCACATATTTATTGGATTTTAATAAAATTTTAAGTACTTATGTTATTGTTAGAAATGGCGAATTTAAAAAAAAAAAGATGGTTTCATTCCAAATTTTGGAAAGATAAAATGTTTTCTTCATGTGAAGTACCCCTTATTTATGTTGTTAATTTAGTATAACTGAGTTCGGTATTTCTGAGATGAGGTGTTAGTATTATTGATACTATTGTTCGGACTGAGATCCTCATCTTGGTTGTCATTTCCACAACGTTTCGGCCGATGTACCCTCCGGCCTTCTTCAAGTGACCGACAAAACTTGACACCTGAAGAAGGCCGGAGGGTACATCGGCCGAAACGTTGTGGAAATGACAACCAAGATGAGGATCTCAGTCCGAACAATAGTATCATTAATTTAGTATATTTATAAATATGGGCCAGTCCTGATTTTTCTATATACGAAAGATAAGTCTGTGAAAAGGTAAATTCTGTTCTAATTTTTTTTTAATTGAACTCTAAATGTTCCGTAAAAACCCTTACTTAGGACTAATACAAAAAACTGAAAAATTAAATAAAGGAGGAGAGAGAGAAGGAATTTAAAAATGATATTATGAAGAAATTCGACCCCGAACGTACTTTTAAAAATCTTTAATATCCAGATATGAGATTCGACAGAACGAGGGTTGGTATGGAAGGCAATAACTATTCAATATTTTAACCATAAAGTTAGCCGAAAGTAGAAAAAATTTAACCGATTTAGCCATTCTTTGAACAAAAAAAAATCAGTATGGTCAAGTTTAAAATCAGTCACACTCTTTAGAGCCAGTTCAGTCGCTTTCCCCATATAGGACACTATAAATAAATTTTTTAAAAAACAATTTCAAGAAGAAATGAAAGTCAGGATCAATCAAAGCAAATCAAACTACATAGGAAAAAGATTTTTTCATAATTTTTGTACTTAAGAATGATAAAGCGAATTTTAACCGAAACTTTTGCTTTGAGAATATTTTTGGAGTCAGTTATTTTATTTGGAAATTAAGCTTTAAATGAGTTTATAACATTTTTTTAGCCATAGTGGAAAAAGATTTAGTCATTTTTTTAAAAGCAGTTTTATCCGAAAAAGATCAAATTGGAGTTGGCAACACTGAATAATGTTAGGAGCACGGACAAAAATACGGTTCCAAATTGGAAAGATAGATGACTCAAATTCTGCAACATTATATTTACTCTTATTGACATCCATAAGTAAAATTTCTTAAAATTTTAAGACAAATGGCAGCCATTTTTGTATCCTAAATTTTGTCGGAAAACGGTAAATTTTTCATTTCAAAAATTTAAAACACTCAGTTCTGTGTTGTAATTTATGAAAATGTTTTTTTTCTTTTATATACACAAAAGTTTGCTCTTTTCCTTTCTAACAGATTTTAATTTTTTTTTAAATTGGGTATCGAAGATTTTTCAAAAGTTGCACAAAAAAATAACGAGTACAGATATATTTTGGAAATGACGTGTTGTGTGGTTAATGTGATCAAATCCGAAAAAGGGACAATAAAGGATAGGATAGACTCTAGCTATTTCTGCGCACTTTGGACAACCCATTTTAAAACGTAAATTAAAATTTAAAAACTGTAAGTTTTTTCTTGTTTTTGTTGGAAAAAATAAAGTCCAAATATGTGTCCGGAAAAAAGAAAAAAAAATACTTCAACATAGAATTGTGCTCTTAAAAGTCAATTTAAAGTTTTAAACTATAATTAAATTAAAGAATTTTTTTTTAATTACAGACTTCAAATTTTTTTAAATTTCCAAAAAGGTCAACAAAATGGTGGACATTTTGTTGACTTTTTTGGAAATTTAAAAAAATTTGAAGTCTGTAATTAAAAAAAATTTCTTCAGATTTAAAAAAAAATTCGATATACTTAGTTTCCTCATTACTGAACAATCCTTAACCGAATAACCAAAAACTACATAAAAACCTCTTTTCTTCACGTTGGGGGTTCAAATATCTGCCAACACCTTACCGCCATAGATATGCACTTGTTCAGAATCAATTAGCGCATAAGAAGCTATTACGGAAGTCAGTATTTGTCAATAAGCAGTTGGCTGACTGAGATTATGACAGCAGTTGTGTGCTCTTTGTTGACATGAAAATTATAGAAAATTTACGTTTATGTCCATCCGTAGAAAAATATCGGCCAATTAAATCACAACAAAAAAAATAATTGTAAATCTCATGGTTTCAGTTTTCATTCTTTTTACATATCTTTACTTACCCTTTCACAGTACATCACGTGAGAACAGATTTTAACTGATTAGAACAGAAACAGAGTAAAAAATTAAATTGTTAAAAACAGTAAAAACTTGAAAAAAGATTTTAATGCTAAGATTATTTCTCTTTTTATGTAAAATAGCGATAAATAATATTTTACCAAATGAATCGAAAATATTGGCAATTAGAGCAGTATTTTTTTCCGCAGTTTTAATAAAATTTTTCTACAGAAAATCATATATAGCTTTTTCAAAAACAGAATTTATATGTTCATGGGCTTGACTTAATAATGTAAAAAGAGCGGACAGATCCATTGAAAATAAATCAAATTTTTAAGGGGAGTTATTTTTAATCACAATGAAAAAATATTTGTTTTCCGAAATTTGGAATACAAACTGATTTTAAAAAAAATGCATCCTTTATTCGATAAGTATTGAACATTTTATTAAGATCGGATCAGTAGTGGGTGTATAATACATTTTTTTTAAATCTAGGTGTTTTTTTGATCGTTGAAAAGAGGAGAAAATGTACTACTAATTACTATGGGAAAAAGATTTTGTTTACATTTGCGCGGAGATTTACACTATTTTGATTCAATAATATCTCCCGTTTTATAAGGTGCACACAAATAATTTTTATCTCATATTTCGCCACTCTTTCAACTTAATAATGACACTAACATTTTTCAACGAAAAAATTAAGTTTTATATGATTTTGACGTTTATTTCATCAAGGTGTCAATTTTCCGTAAGTGGGTCACGAACACCGCAGAAATACCTAGATAGATTCGCAGGCTACCTCGTCGTCTGCGAGTAAAGTCGGTACTTGTAGAAGTGGGAACATTTAGTGTAAGAAGAAGAAATAAATTTAATAGACGTAAAGTGAGAAGCCTTGGGGGTAAACAAAGTCTACGCTTAAGTGAGTTACGAAGGGATTATATACCTTCGTTATAGCAAATGGCTAGTGTAGTTTAACTAGGGAAACAAAGGGTTAAACAAAGTACAGAGTAGTCGATAAAAGGTTTGTCTAAAGTGTCACATAAGTGTCACATGCATGGGCGGTGAGCGGAACAAATTCGACCTTACCTCGTGGGGTCTCGCTGAGCGAAAAGAGATCATATTTTCCCGCTCGCTGCTATTTATACTGTGGTCGCGTGTTCACTAGTTTGTGTGTATAACGTCCGGTAAACAGGATGTGTGCGTGCTAGTGTGTGTGAAGCAAGGTCAGATAACTGAGTTGTGACCCGAATTTATTATTGGTGTCACTCTTTGCAACAAGGGCAGACAACTGCCCTGCAAGGAATTTTGTTTAGGGTGTAAACGACCTTACAGAAGTACTGAATGCCTGCTTACATATTCTTTTCTTTATAATTAAATGATTATATCTTTATAGAAAATATAGGCGTTGCTTGTATTTCCTTTGCATGTATTCTAATGTTATTTTTGACTGAGATTATATCCAAATAGTACAAAAAATACATACACTTCATTTCAATGGTGACCCAAACTAATCAATTTCTATGAAGAAATATTTCTCAGAGAATTCATCTTCCAATACAAACAAAACTCATTCTTAACAAATTATATTAAAGTAATCATCATATCACTATATTCATTGAGTTTTTGTGTGGAAAGGTGAATTGCAAAAAACAGATGGATGCATCATGAAAAGATACAAAATAGAGTTTTACCTCCACTGAGATTTTTTTATGCAGAAAGTGTTTTTTGTTTGGCACAGTTTAGTTAAATAATCATCAAACTAAATATTTTCACTGAATTCATCTTTTGGGGGAAAATACTTTATTTCTAGTCAATTTTTGAATTTCAGATTTCATTAAAAAAAAGTAAATTAGTCATTAATATGGCGTTAGATTATTTGTTTTGATAAAATGTAAACATTGACTTCCCAACGGCCAAAATGTAATTAACAAAAATCTGTTTTTCTTTTCTTATTGTTTTGACAAAAATTTCATCTTGTTCCTTTCCAGCAAAAACAAGAAAAACTTAAAAACAATATTTTTAACATTTTAAATTCATTTTTAAAATAGGGAGTTGGATATTTTTCAAAAGTTGTATGTACATTGCTACAAATAATGAAAAAAAAAGCTAAGTGAAAGACTTTATTACATATTTAGAAAGATTTATTATTGAGATTGTTCATCTTCAACATCCTTGTTAGAAATAAGTTGGAATGTGAATATTATGAATATTCAGAAACAGTTCATGAA
>VCCN01003376.1:6071418-6084939 GCA_006491835.1 Architeuthis dux
ACTGCTAAACGAGCGGGCTAAATCGTAAATGTGAATAAAGATCCACACTATATTCGTGCCTAAATACGTACGTGAGAAAGGAGAAGCCTACAACGTGTAGGATTAAAAGAAAACTCCTGCTAACCATGAGATCTTCGTTAGCTCAGTCGGTTAGAGCTGTACCTGCGTATAAGGTAGCTTCTGGGGCGGACGCGTGTTCGATCCCCGCACAGAGTTCGTTTCTTTATTCACATTTACGATTTAAGCCGTTCATTTAGCAGTCGCTCACACCGGCGCCAGCAAATAATAAATGTTATTATAATTATCATATATATCAAATTTATTATCCATTTTGAATGACAATTTTAGCTATAAATAACAAGCCATACTTGGTAACTCTGATTTCTTCACTTATTCATCCTGCACGCCCACTTTGTTGGAAGATTAGAGGCCTGACCCCCACTCCCCAATACAAAGCATTAGGTACGCTCAACGCCCATGCATTTAACAATAAGGACTTGAATTTGTTGATATATTTTCCCTGAACTGAAACATTTCTGTTAAGAAAGTATGTGGACTTGTATTAATTACATCAATGATAAAATTGTAGGGATAAGATTCGGATGAACGGAAAAGAATTCAGAAGAAATCTGTTGTGTTTTCTATCAATAAGAACTTCGTTACCTTCGTTTTTCAAGTTTTAGGAGAGGGGTTCTATTTCCTGTGTAACTATATTACTAAAGTGGGCACTTACTTTCCGCCATATCCCCGGAAGTACGGACGGAAGAACTTGTAGTGTCATACATAGTAATAACATCGATGATGTAGTAATTACACCGAGGTTAACCTAGAAATAGTAATAACATATCGATGATAAATTTGTAATAATTACAATATCGATGATAAACTTGTGGTAACATTGATGAAGGGAATGGAAGCTGTGGAGAGCCGTGATTTCCCACGTCCTTAAGGGACATGGCACATAAAGAAGAAGTGAAGAACACGATCAACTTGTAATAATTACAATATCGATGATAAACTTAAACTTTTTATGAAAATAAATAACTACATTTTAGTCATTAAATACTTAAATAGTTATTTATGTAGAGTATTTTTAAATACTTAAATATATATTTATGTAGAGTATTTTAGGTATTTTATCGCTAAAAATATTATATATTGTAAAAATGATTAATAATATTATTACGTACGTAGACCCTGATTTATTTATATTAAATTTCTCGCGTTAAACACGAATTTATAAAAAATGTACATTTACTTTTATTAAACTTATCAGATTTAATCGACTATCGTAGATTTTTATTGGCTAAATTTGACAAAAATCTGCTGGATCTAGCCATAAAATGGCTAATTTGGCAACCCTGATTAGTATCGTTAATTACCTCCCTTGACGTTCGCTCTCTAAAGTTCGTTTTTTTTTTTATTTCAATCGCGAACAATGGCTTTTTGTTTTGGAAAGAAAATCTAAAAATTTCTGGTTTGAATTATTTAAAATTTTATAGTTTTTCCATTTTTCTCTAACGTTGCATCATTGCTCCAAGGAAGATAAATCAGACCAAAGTTAAAAAGAAGTAAGTAACGTTCTCTTTATTTCTTTGTTTTTACGCATAGAAATAAGTTTCTCTCTTTTTTTCTCTAATGGGCCTTTTGTGGGCGTTAGTTCAAGATCAAAGTGTAGTATCTGTTCTTCTCAAGTCAACCAACCATAAATATAGTTTCTTTTCCCTTTTAAATTATTATTTGTTTTTACGCATAGATAAATAACGCTAAACTTCCCTAGATTCTAGATGTTTTTAGATATTTAATTTGGGAGGTTCCCTAGATTCTAGATGTTTTTAGATATTTAATTTGGACGCTAAAGTTCACTAGATTCTAGATGTTTTTAGATATTTAATTTGGAAGTTCCTTATTTACTTAGATCATCCTGCTTAGGACCATGTAACGATGATCATTGAGTAGCTTTTTAGGGTTCTGCTTGGACCATACACTGATGATCAATGAGCAGTTTAAATGCAGGGCTGTGGAGTCGGACACAAAACTCTGACTACTCTGGCTTTAAAATTGGCTAAAATTGGCTAGATCTTTCAACATTTTGGCTATTATTGGCTCTGTCTGACCATTGTTAGTGTCTTTTTGGTGGTTTTTCTTTTTTAAATTAGCGTTTTTTGGCAGACAAACTAGCAAAAATATGTTTAGAGTTGGCAACAGTGAAAATGCTTCTCGTTAACACAGACAGTGCCACCCAGATGTTTTTAAAAAAACAAAACAATTTCTTTAATGAGGCAATTTCTTAAAAATTTGTTTTTTTAAAACTATACAGATATTTTCTATAGTTTTGAAAAGGGTCATTAATATTCAAATGGTTCTTCGGACAACTGAACTTCTTCTTGTTATTTGTGTTGTGAACACGACGTTTCGGCCGATCCATTCTTCGGCCTTCTTCAGGTGTAAAATCCGAGTGTGATGGGTTAAACAGTTATGTTTAAAAGGGGTAACCCGTATAGCACATGGCCCGGGTGTTTCTGTGTCTCTGTATTGTCTGGTTTAGATTTGTTGAGAACTCTCGACAAGACACAGAAACACCCGGGCCATGAGTTCAATCGTCCGAAGAACCATTTGAAAACTATATACAGATTCTGCTTAAACTGATTGTTTTATGTTCTTTTAAACGGTAAAATGTAATTTTTCCAGTATTTGTTACTAAATTTTAAATGGAAAAAAAAGGTGATGATAGTTCAGGAGACGAAATTGAAAAAGGTAATTCTTTTTTTTTTTAAGAGATGAAGTTTATATTTCTCAATGTTGTTTCTTTCGGTCTTTGTATATGATACAAATGAAAACAAAAAGATATTTCCAGTACTTCGAAAAATTAAATGTTTTTATTTAATTAAAAAGACCTTTTACGATCCTAGAAGAAAAAAACGAATATTAAAAAATCTACGCATTTTTCCTTGAACGCGGAAATACTCCAGACTCGAACCCGTTTGATTAATTTTAATTATGGGCAGGGTGATGTGTCCATTGTTTATGTTGTCAGCAGGTTTACTGCGAAATTTTCGTAATTTCCAAAATTAATTTAATTCGCGTCCTATTTGATATTCGGTAAAAAGACATGTTGTTGACAAAAAATTTTCTTTTATTTAGAAGAAAAAATTGATTCATAATCTGCGAAAAGACTTGTTTTTCTCTGTTTCTATATGTAAAACAAATTTGATCCCCAAAATGTTGAAGTCTTTCTGTGTTTAACTATCATATTTTACGACCTCACATTACAACACTTTATTTTGGCACGCGTCAGATACATTGTTAACGTTGTATGTAGACGAATTCGAGTTGCTAAAATGTTCAAATGTTTTGCATTCTGCCTTTTATTCTGTTTAGAAATTAATATTAAAGAACGAAAAACAGGCTTTTTAATTTCTTTATTGTGTTAATGATAAATATGTTATTTAATTGTACTTTTTAATAACAAATATACTTTCTTAAACCTTTAAGTACCATTTACATTCTTATAACCAAGGGTTTTCAAAAATAGAAAAAAAATTTGCAATCCATAAGACTTCCGTTTTCTCAGTAAATTTGTCAGTTTTGAAAAGTTATTTTTTAAGGTCCTGCTTTACATGCTAGATGATCATTGAGAAGCTTTAGATCATTCATATATGAACAATGAGCAGTTTAATGTCCTGCTTAGGACTATACACAGCTGATCTGTGCAGAGTGTGATGCAGATTATAGTCTTGCCCAGGACTCTTCCTAGAAATTTTTAATTAGGCCGCCATCCCAACAATAGGGTAACTTGCTTGTGTTGCAATCCCCCAGTTATTATTACGAGACATCATGATGTAACCATTCTCTCCCCAACTGCCTTCGACAATCCAATAGTCTTTTCCATTACTTGAATCAGTACCATATCCTACAACCAACTTTTGTTCAGATAGAGACTCCAGTTTTCCTGTCTGTCTGAAGTGTTGTCCTTCAAGTGCATCAGTAAAATAGAAGGACCAACAAGAACCACAGGCACTTTGGTTCTTAACATCAGTGACACAACTTTGCTCTCTTCAGTCCATTGATTCAGGAAGGTCTCTGGAAACAGAAACTCTATGACCTGTTTTCTTTATAGGCTTTCCCTTGCAGCTAATCATGAGTTTTACTAATTCTGTGTGCATCTGATCTTTATATTCATTCATGACCAGAAGCAAAGTATGAACATTCTCATCAGCTTTTTTATTATGTTCAAATTATGACTTTCCAAAGTTGTACACCTAAAAAGCTCTTCTTCTTTATCATAGATTTTCCCAAAATCAGATTTAAAAACTTTCCATTCATCGTGATATTTTGGGTCTGGACCAATTACCACAGCTGTACAAATGGTCAGTAAAACAGTAAACACTAGATTCAAATGCATCCGTGTCCTTTTGTTCAGGACAGCTTTGGTCTTTTTTACTACTTTTCTTTTAGTTGTTTTTACCTCAATAACATCAGGCATTTTCTCAGAATCCCCATTTTCAAGACTCAAGATTTTGCTTTCTTGGCTTCTTAAAGATCATCCTCCATTGTAGCTTCATGGATTAAAAGATCACAATTTTTACCAGCATTGACCAGTACAACTGGGTCATATGATGGTCAGCATGCATTTGAGAGATAAAGATGGCTTTCAGGTTGCATAAAATATTAGCAACTTCCTTATCACCATAAGGATGATATAACTGACCGGCAGTACCTTCTCTACAATCAAGCAAAATACAACTGTCAGGTCCAATTTGCAGTAGAATTCCGCTGGCATTTCTCTTATTGGAACTGAAGACCCTGTTCCTACAAATAAAATATGTGGACATTTTATAACATTTTGATCTTGTTCTTTTGAGTGCTCATCAACTTTTGTATGGAAATACTGGAGCTGTCCTTCAAACCTTGATATTGCCCACGCTTTGGTGACATAGCTTGCATTGTCCAGATATAAACACTGGTCTTTGTTGTATCCTTTCTGTGGTCGTAGGTGGTACTTAAGGTTTGTACAGGCCAACTACAATTGATTATTTGCCTCATCCCCTACTTTTCCATTTTCTGTGGAATTCAAACTATTAGGTATGTTTTCTTCAACTAAATCCCTTCAGTTCTTCTGGATTTGTAGCCGCTGATTTAGTGTCAATTTATCAGTTTCAAAAGCCAATGATAAGCTCCGGAACTTACCCTCAGCTTCCTGTTCTGATCAATCGTCACAACAAGAATTGGCATCTTGATCAATAAACAATCCCAATTCCATGGTAAAACTATCTGGTGGGTTGTGTAATGCAGCTCCTGATGAATTTACCACACTTGAGCTTTTTGATGCTTCACTGCCCTCAGAAGGACTTTCAACCAGTTCAGTGAGTTCTGGCATCTCCATGTTTTTTCATGAATGCAGTCAACTTGGACGCCATCTTGAAATTTATACCTTTCCGGTGGTCAGACTGGTAGACTTTTGATGTTAACAAGCACATTTGATACTACAAAAATCTGTTGGAAAAACATGTCTAGGATCAATAATGAACCAGTAATGGTATTTCAAGGATTTGACTGCCATCTTGAAAATTATAGACTTTCAGTATGTTAGTGAGCACACCTGATAACACAAAAATCATTGAAAAACCTTTTGTAGCAATTTTTTTTTTTTGGGGGGGGGGGGGCTAAGGTGGGTTTCTTTTTTTTCATAAATGCACCAAGCTATGTGATCAATGTGAGAAATTACTGCAAATGATGTCATGAATTCTGGTCTGTAAATTCTTTAAAAAATTGGCAACATGATTTTTTCGCATCTCTTTGATATTTCAATGAGATATTGCTTGTAATATGATCTTCATACTATATGCCCCGCACTACTAGTGGGACATTGTATTCTACAAGAGTATAATATTTTGACAATTTAGTTTAGTTGTATCCATGAACAACTAACCACTACGTACAGTATTCCTACTGTAAAAATGTCCAAAATTAAGTCTACCTTTCATTCCTTGTTGCCTAAATTTTAAGGAAAAGTATAATTACAAATGTCTTGAAGTGTAAAGAAATCTTTCCAGTGTTTTTTTTCCTTCTAATTGCAGGTATCAAATGATGAAAGGAGAATATTCAGATTGAAAGTTATGATTTGCGAGTCTACAATGGAATCATTCTCTAGACAGCAAAACGTTTTTCAATCAAGAGCCAGCTTATTATAAAACTGATGAAAGTCAGCCATGCAAATAGAAGTTAACTCACAAACTCACACACTTGGGACTTTATTTCATTGTGAAGAACGTGATAAACAGTCACTAAGAAAGCATACTTGAAACTTCATTGAAGAACTCATACTAGAGAAATACAGTTTCCTTGTGAAGTATGTGGTAAAATGTTCTTCAGAAAGCATTACTTAAAAATTGATGTCAGAAAATACACTGACGAGACTCCATTGTCTTGTGAAGACTGAATTTCCTCGTGAAATCTGTGGCAAAGCTTTTTCAAAGATGTCTGACTTAACAATTCACATGAGGACTCAGAAAGGTGAGAAGCCATTTGTTTGTGAAATCTGTGGCAAAGCTTTCTCTATGAAGTCTGGTTTAAGGATTCACATAAGGACTCATACAGGTGAAAAACCATTTGCTTGTAAAATGTGCAGCAAAGCTTTTTCTGAGCAGTCTCAATTAAGTATTCACATAAGGAGTCATACAGGTGAGAAACCTTTTGCTTGTCAAATCTGTGGCAAAGCTTTTTCTAAGATGTCTGTATTAAGGGTTCACGTAAGGACTCATACAGGTGAAAAGCCATTTGCTTGTGAAATCTGTGGCAAAGCTTTTTCTCAGAAGTGTCAATTAAGGATTCACATAAGGACTCATACAGGTGAAAGGCCATTTGCTTGTGAAATCTGTGACAAAGCTTTTTCTGATAGGTCTGGATTAAGGATTCACATAAGGATTCATACAGGTGAGAAACCATTTGCTTGTGAAATCTGTGGCAAAGCTTTTTCTGAGAAGTGTGGATTAAAGATTCACATAAAGACTCATACAGGTGAGAAACAATTTGTTTGTGAAATCTGTGGCAAAGCTTTTTCACAGAAGTCTCAATTAAGGCTTCACTTAAGGACTCATACAGGTGAGAAACCATTTGCTTGTGAAATCTGTGGCAAAACTTTTTCTCAGAAGTCTGGATTAAGGATTCACATAAAGACTCATACAGGTGAGAAACCATTCATTTGTGAAATCTGTGACACAGCTTTTCCTGAAAAGTCTGCCTTAACAAGTCACATAATGACTCATACAGGAGAGAAACCATTTGCTTGTGAAATCTGTGGCAAAGCTTTTTCCCATAAGAATGCCTTACCATATCACATGAAGACTCATACAGGTGAGAAACCATTCACTTGTGAAATGTGTGGCAAAGCTTTTCCCACAAAGTCTCCCTTAACAAGTCACATAAAGACTCATACAGGTGAGAAACCATTCACTTGTGAAATCTGTGGCAAAGCTTTTCCTAGGAAGTCTACCTTAAAAATTCACATGAAGACTCATACAGGTTAGTAGATATTTGCTTGTTAAATCTGTGGCTAATAGTTTTCTCTGAAGAGTGAGTTAATAAAACGCCTTGGAATTCATTGAAAACTCACTTGAGAGAATATATTGGTGAAACAACATTATAAACTCATAAAGCAAAGGCTCTATATTCTTGTGTTGTGTGTAGCAAACTTCTTTTTCAGAAAAAGGACATGAAGACTCATGTGAAGTCAGACACTTGATAAACTATATTGTATTCCAAAATATGTGACATACCCTGAAAAGCATTTATAATTTTATCTCAATTCAAGAATTTTCAGGTTTCACGCAGTTAACGCACTCCCTTTTTCCCATGAGGAAAGACGAGGCAAAGAATTGTTAGTTTTTACAATAAATAAATAATGTTAACATTTTTCAGCCCCTCACCTTTACCTGAAAAGAATAAAATTTGATGGGAAGATAGATTAACAGACTTTACAATTATGTGAATGTACTGACTGCTAGGTGGAAGGAGGAAGATTGTATTGCACCAATCTTCTAAGTTAATAGGACTCCTGGCTGCCATGAAAACCAGCTTTCAAAATCTTCATTTTTACATGATTATTGAAACTTTTAATTACTTTTATTCAAAACCTAAGTACCTTCATTCAAAACATACAGAAATATACTTACATATCAGAACACAATCTTCGTTTTTACCATAAATAAATGTAAACCTTTTTCATCTGATTATCCCCTATTTTACAGACCCATCTTGATAGACTAGTTCTTAAAATACATGAAGTCGTAGAAACAACCCAGTGTTTTTCCACTGAACCAAAAACACTTTTATGTTTTGAATAAATAACTCTTTGATACTGTGGTTATACTTAAACACTCTTATTCAGATTTGTAAATGCCTTTATTCAAGAGATAAGTACTTCGTGAAAAAAATAATAATAACTGATTTTAAAGTAAAAAACAAAATATTCATTCAAAATGTACAGATCTTTATTTGAAGTATCTATAACCTTATTCAAACATAAAAGCCTAAATACTCAGAAAATTACTGAGCTAGATACATTTGTCATTGAATTCAAACTCAACCTCTACAACACAAGACGAAGAGGTTAAGAGGAAAAAATTGAAATACTTATCAATGTTGATACCTCTCTCTCATGCAAGATGGAATAAGTAGAAATCATTCACAAATATACTTATCTCATTTTATGTAATATTTAACATCTAGGGAAAACAAATTTGAATCTTGAATAATGGTACTTTTCTCTTGAATACAGGTTTTAATAAAGGCTCTGTATGAAAGTACTTATGTTTTGAATAAAGGTATATATATATTTTGGATAAATGTACTTATAGTACTTGGGCTGTTGGGCTCAACCCTCTTGCCCGCCCTTCTCGCTTGATTTGAAGGCTTAGCATTGATGCACCAAGCTCTATCAAGACTGCAATCTGCGTCTGCCATTGTTCTATTCATCATTACACCTGGAACTTGGTTATGTCTTTCACACAACCCATTTGACTTCTGCACCCGTTGTCTTCAATGTTAACTTTTTTGCAAATTAGAGAACTCTCCGCCATTATCAGTGAGGAATTTTTCTGGGCAACCATAAATACTGATCTATACTCAAAATATTTTCTCTATAATCTCTTCCAGTTTCTTTGATCGCACAACAGCACAAGCAGACAATCTAGTAGCATGATCAATCAGGCGAAGGAAATGGACACCACCAAATGTAGTTGCCATTGGTAAGCCAACAATCGGCCGTGATGGAGACTTGTGGTATACTTTACAGACTTCACAGTTCTATGATATTTTCATGATCTCAGCTTGAAGTTCCAAATCATCACTACCAGCATATTTTGTTAGCTTCAAAAGCTTCACGGGAGGAGGGTGGGCAAACTGACAATGCAGTTTGAGACCCTTTTTGTTCGGCACTCAAAGATTTGTTACAAGAAAATGTCACTTTAATAAAGGTTTTTTTCTGAGCCTCCTTGAGTATATGCTGTGATTTACTCAATGGAAGAGCATAATGCCCAGATTGTGTCACACGAATGTTGATCTTCTGTCCAAGTATCTGAGCTGTATCATCCTTTAAGTTTAGTTTCATCCCAGCTTTCTTCATAGACTGTTTTGATGGCAACAATGGTATGTCACTATCCACAATATCCGTGTTGATCATCACACTGGAATACAGGCCCATCGTAAAGAAGGAACACATTTGCCATCTCCAAACTTGAACACATTTTTATTTAGTTTATATACTACTTTCTTTTTATCGTCATCATCGAAAGAATCATAGTAACACTTAAACCATGTTTCACAACACACTGTTTCACTAGCACCACAATCCAAAGACTTGTCATGATATGGTTCACTATAATGTCTTCTGTTCTTTTTAATTTTCTGACTGGGCATGTATTACCCAATGGTTAATACTGGCACACTCAATGCACCTTGATGCATTTCCAAATTGATCAAGGGGATTTCTACCCCTCCTCCATCTAGGTTCAAATCCCACACCACCACTGTATGGCCTTTGATACCCACTACCAGTAGGTCTGTTACTAGGGTAGTTACAGCCATACAACACATCTGACTCCTCAAACTGGATGTTTTATTCAATCTTCAATTGATCCTTGTATCTGTTTTAATTGTGATTTCATGTTGGTATATGTCAGTACGGCAACCATAGCTCTAGTCAATTGTTCCTGATGGTGAGACAAAAATGCTGATTTCAACAGATGTAAACTGAGCACATCCTCAGACATCACTGTATGACCTAGCACTATTGTAACGCCTGTCAAATTCATTACAATAGCCTGTTATAGAAAGCTCCTTTGGCCTTCTATAACTTTCGAAGTCCTCAAAAGCCAACTCAGTTCCCTTAGATACAGTCTATCAAGGACTTCAATTATATTTTCTGCTCCTTCATCATTGTTGATTGACTCCTTCTTTTGTTGTATAGCCATCTTGGTCTGCGAGAGGAAAATCCTGAACTTGGAGAAAAAGGAAGACTCAAAACTTCATAAAAAATATGATGAGATATTTTTTATTGAATAAGATACATTGTGTTGTGGTGGAGAATGAAGAGGGGGAGAGAGTTAATGAGAGCCGACAGACTGTTCCCAGCAGGGGAACTGGCCTTGTGTCTTCCCCCAGCCTAGGCGTCCTGTGTCTCTCTGGCTTTTATGGGGTTTGAACGCCCACACTGATTTTCCAGCCACCACCTGCAAGTTCAGTCGACATTCTGTTTTATGACTCCTGAACAGCCAATATCCTGTTTAACTTTCAACACCGGTGGGGGTCAGATCTGTGTTCTCAGCCCAAACATCCAACAGTTTTACTACAGGTTGGATTTATTTATATTAGCCGAAGCCATGGAGACACGTTTTTTATTGTTTTTGTTTTTTGTTGAATGACCTTTTTTCTTTTCTTCTTTTTCCTTTAGTTCACCATCAACCAAAATGTATATGTGTTTTCTGTAAATGTATACAAGTTTGTCACAAAGTAAAAATGTATACAAGTTATTTCTTGTCTGCTTTTCCTGCTTTCTTTTTTCTTTCATGGTGTAAAATTGGTAGTTGAAATGACAAACGTTGGTTCGCAAAAAGTACACAAGTGTTCGTCGAACACAAAAACAAAAATCAGCGAGAGCAAAATCTCCCGAATGTATGAGGAAAGTACTTTTCCTTCTTCTTTTCTCAACTACACCCTGCTACCAAGTAAAGGTTTCCACAGGACTTATGTCATACCACACAGTTCATCTTCATTCCATCACACCTATCTCGTCCTGACTAAATAACAATATCTGCCAGTACTCTTCCGGCACACCAATGCAACTCCACTCACATTAACATCCGACACCCTGTTTTTCTTGTTTTTGCTGTAAAGGAAAAAGAGCAAATCTTTATCAAAAGAAAAGAAAAGAAAAGAAAAACATTTTTATTAATTACAGTCGATTGGGAAATCAATGTTTACATTTTATCGGCAAAACAAACAATCTGACACCATGTTGATGAGTAATTTACTGCAATTCAAAAACTGACCAGAAATAAAGTATTTTCCTCCAAAGGATGAAATCAGTGAAAATATTTAGTTTGATGATTATTTAACTAAACCGTGCCAAACAAAAACCACTTTCTGCGTAAAAAAATGAGCCGTCAGTGGAGGTAAAATTCTATTTTGTATCTTTTCATGATACATACATCTGTTTTTGCAATTCACCTTTCCACTTCCACATGAAAACTCAATGAATTTATAGTGATATGATGATTACTATAATATAATTTGTTAAGAATGAGTCGATACGAATTTCCCTTGCACACAACTATTAGGCTGGGTAGAACATTCTCGATTCTAGAAGTTCCAAGTGTAGAATATTCGCTGATATTTTCAATTCAGAATAAATATAGAGTAGCTCAAAGCCTTCACAATGAATAGTTTCACTTGCATCAATTATGTATATGCTGATGAGCCTAAATATTATAACCCGTGACAGCTACTGTTGTAAGAACTGTGCATGTCAGAGGTACAGTATCGCCCATAAATGAGTACACCTGTACCACTTTTAGAAATTTAATTTTATTCTCAACCAAACATAGCAGGATTTTATTATTTCTAGTGAAACATTACACAATCAAAACGGATATTATCAGGTATTATTTATGACAAAACTCTACAGCACTGAAACTGGTCATAAATAATACCTGATAATATCCTTTTGGTTGTGTAATGTTCCACTAGAAATAATAAAATCCTATGTTTGGTTCAGAAGAAAATTAACTTTCTATAAAAAAAGTGGAAGGAATATACTCATTTATGGGCAACAATGTATATAAGCAGGTAAGCATACCTTGAATATTTCATTTAGATGTGTTGAATTCTACAGTTGTTGGCAAGAGAGATTTGAGTGATTTTGAAAAAAGCCAAATTGTTATGGCCAGAAAAAAATGTTTTCATGTGATTATCCCCCCCCCCTAATTCAATTGATTATTTATTTCACTTATAAAATCCATTCAATGTTGAGTTTTATACATTTTAAAGTCCCTGAAGAAATAAATTCTGTTTATCTCTTTTTTTTAAAAGAATGCTTTACTTTAGAATTTAAAAAACTGGAAAATGAAGTAAAATTTGCACTTCTCAACTTTTTAGTTTTATTTGATAACTTAAATTTTAGGACTATGTTCCATGAAAAGAAAAAAAAAATATGTTTACATTAAAATTTTCTCTATAGATACTTTTTTGAATATTCACATATTTGAAAATTCTTGTTTTATTGTTTCATTATCCTTACTTGACTGAGATTAATTCTCCAGCCTTCTTCAGGTGTAATATGTAATATCCATAAGGAAAGAGAATCTCCTTTATCAGTCTCTTTCTCCAGTGGTGCAAACCCCCAAAACTGTATCAAACAGAAAATTCAAACATTAAATGCAACGCTTTTAAATAAGTTATTCTATTTTAGCAACACTTTTAAATAAATTATTCTATTTTAGCAATGCTGTTAAATAAGTTATCCTATTTTAGCAACGCTTTTAAATACCTTATTCTATTTTAGCAACGCTTTCAAATAAGTTATTCTATTTTAGCAACGCTTTTAAATACCTTATTCTATTTTAGCAATGTTTTAAATAAGTTATTCTATTTTAGCAACGCTTTTAAATGAGTTATTCTATTTTAGCAATGCTTATAAATACCTTATTCTATTTTAGAAATTTTCTTATTTTCCAATTCAGGGCCAATTTAAAAGACAAATTGGTTGACAAAAGACAAATCAATCTTATTGATAGGTCTGAACAAAATGGATGATAACTTCAGCATGAAATCGACATTGAGAAATTTAAAAATCTGGCAAAAATTGGTAAGCGATGAAAATGAAAAATATTGAAAAATAAATTTTCAAATTTCTGTGTTCTAGACATTATAAAATATTAAAATTCTAAAACTTCAAAATTTTAAAATTACCACTTTTATGAGCATGGTTCCGATTTCTGTATGATTTCTGATGTACATGTTATG
>VCCN01003376.1:6103814-6118309 GCA_006491835.1 Architeuthis dux
ATTACCCTTCTAACGATATATATATGTGTGTATATCTCCATCGACTCTAATATATATGTGTATATCTCCATCAACTCTAAAACAAACATTTTTGAAAACCGAAAATATCCTCTCGTTAACTCATTCAACATTTATACCGTTTCAAAAATAACGCTCATAAACGAACGATAAGACATTTTTCGTCTCTACAGCCATCGAACATTCTTTCGAAAGTCACGTGATCACTTTCTTCGTCCATTTTAACCCTGTCCCATGCAACAGTTCTTTTCTGTTGGCTTGACCTACTTAACTACTGCCCCTAATCTCCTGTCACCTACAGACAGACAGTCTCTCACACACTGCCATTCCTACTGACATACTGTGTGCGTGTGTGCTAGACCAACTCTGGCTAATAGAAATAGAATTTCGGCGATGGATTGGACGACACCAAATCAAGCAGAAACTTAAAAAATATTCAGACAACACATGGAACTATATTTCATAGTAGGAAAAATTACAGAAGAACAGCAGGTGAGCAATATATTGCTCCAAGTTGGTGACAAAGGACTAAAGAGAGGGAATAGGCTGACACTATTTTCAACAAACAGCTAGAACCATCTGGAAATCTTAGGGTCAGTCGTCTCGAATTAATGATGTACAGAGAAAAAATGGAGGAATCATTAGATGACTTTGTGAACAGATTGTAACGTTTTTGTTGTGTTTAGTGTCTTTGTTCGCTTTGTTGTTCTTTCTGTTATAGCTGTGTGAGATTAGAATGCGTTTGATTCGTAACCGTGTTTAAGCGTGTTAAGAAAAGAAGATGGAACGAAAAGACACGTGTTGATCAGGGCTATGCCTGTGTTGAACTGATCCTTCCCCATTCCAACTTCTGGTCCGCCCTTTCTGGGAACGGAAACGGAATGGGGGCTGCTGGGAGCTTGCTTCGGCATGTTTGTTGGTTTAACATACATATATATAAACATTACACATATGTAAATTGCAAGCGAAGAAATGATCCTTTACAGAGAATGAGCAACGTGAAAGGATAATAGAGCTCATTATTGCCAGTACTCCCATTGTGGATTTTCAGAAGGAATTCTGAGAAAAGATGCTAACCTGACACTTGCAGAGGTACTTACTACAGGCAGAGCATACGAAGCTTCAGACTGACATGTTAGACAGCTTAAGGCTATGCATAATATTGGCGATGTCTACACCACAGCCATACAAGGTGTGAGAACTTCGACGCGCCAAGGTAAAACCAAGAACTGTCTCAACTGTGGGAGAAATCATGCCTTTCGTCGTGAAGCTTGCCATGCATTAGGTTCAACCTGTAATGAATGTGGGAAAATCAACCACTAGGCTACAGTTTGTCTATCGACAGGACTCAAGCGGAAGCCGAAGTCAAAGTCACGAAACAAAGTCAAGCTCACAAACAAGACATATATACGAAACTCCATTTCGTAGTTTTCGTGAGTGGAAATAGCCTGTACACACCCATGCTATGTACAACTGCCAGACCATGGAAGAGCAATTCGAAAACATAGCCTTTAGTAGCATCCAAGTATCCTTCCTGTCCCAACAAAGGAATGAAGCCTTTGCACACGTAAACATCAAACTACCAAGCAGACCAGGTATCCATAATCTTCGGCTCAAGATAGACACCGGAGCGCAAGGAAACACACTGCCAGTGATTACATTCCGCCGGATGTTTCCAGAGAAAATGGACGCAGGAAAGTTAAGTCAAGTGGAACAAGATTGACGGCATATAATGAAACGCCAATCAAGTTCAGTATCGACATTCCATGCAGGTACAGCAACCCCAGTTGGCACAACAGTACATTCTACACTGTGGATATACAGGGACCAGCAGTCCTAGGAGTACCATCATCAGAACAACTGGAATTGGTAACCCTGCACTGTACTATAAATCAACAGAACATACAATACACCAAGTATACTGAAACATTTCTGTTAAGAAAGTAAGTGGACTTGTATTAATTACATCAATGATAAAATTGTAGGGATAAGATTCGGATGAGCGGAATAGAATTCAGAAGAAATCTGTTGTGCTTTCAATCAATAAGACCTTCGTTACCTTCGTTTTTCAAGTTTTAGGAGAGGGGTTCTATTTCCCGTGTAACTATAATACTAAAGTGGGGCACATATTTTCCGCCATATACCCGGAAGTACGGACGGAAGAACTTGTAATGTTATACATAGTAATAACATCGATGATGTAGTAATTACATCGGGATTAAACTAGAAGTAGTAATAACATATCGATGATAACTGTGTAATAATTACAATATCGATTATACATTTGTGGTAACATTGATGAGGGGAAAGGAAGCTGTGGAGAGCCATGATCGTCTACGTCCTTAAGGGACATGGTACATAAAGAAGAAATGAAGAACATGATCAACTTGTAATAATTACAATATCGATGATAAATTTGTGGTAACATTGATGAAGGGAAAGGAAGCTGTGGAGAGTCATGATTTCCCACGTCCTTAAAGGACATGGTACATAAAGAAGAAATGAAGAACATGATCAACTTGTAATAATTACAATATCAATGATAAACTTAAACTTTTTATGAAAATAAATAACTACATTTTTGATTTTAGTCATTAAATACTTAAACTAGTTATTTAATTATTAAATACTTATAAATATATATTTGTGTAGAGTATTTTGTTTAGTTTATAGGTATTTTATCGCTAAAAACATTATATATGGTAAAAATGATTAATAATATTATTACGTACGTAGACCCTGATTTATTTATATTAAATTTATCGCGTTATACACGAGTGAATTGAGATTTCGTGATTTTTATCATTTGGCTAAATTTGACAAAAATCGGCTGGATCTAGCCGTAAAATGGCTAATTCAGCAACCCTGATTAGTATCCTTAATTACCTCCCTTGACCTTCGCTCTCTAGAGTTCGTTTTCCTGTTTCAATCGTGAACAATGGCTTTTTTGGAAGAAAATCTAAAAATTTCTGGTTTGCATTATTTAAAATTTTATAGTTTTCCGTTTTTTCTCTAACATTGCATCATTGCTCCAAGGAAGATAAATCAGACCAAAGTTAGAAAGAAGTAAGTAACTTTCTCTTAATTTCTTTTGTTTTTATGCACAGATAAATAAGTGTCTCTCTTTTTCTCTAATAGTAATGGGCCTTTTGTGGGCTTTAGTTAAAGATCAAAGTGTAGTATCTGTTCTTCTCACGTCAATGAACCACACATATAGTTTCTTATCCCTTTTTAAATTCTTGTTTGTTTTTTACACATAGATAAATATGAATGTTATAGTTTATCTCTGTTTCCCTATCGGATTTCGCCTTTTTATGATGGTCAATTCAAACAGCTTTTCGCTTGGCCATAAAATGGCTATCCCAATTGTAAATTGTAGAGTTCCACACACTCGCTCTGTCAGTGTTAAAAACGGCGCACAAAAATAAAAATGAATGTTATATAGTTTCTTCTCCCTTTTAAATGCGTTTTCAGACAATCATTATAAGATCTCCCACGGACTTTTGACAAAATGCGATGTGTGTCGATAAAAACATCTGAAACTTAAAATCTTTTAATTTTATCGTAATAATCTTTGTGTTATTAATAAAAGAAAGTGTCGAAAATTATCAACTAAAACTTAGTTTTTCTGACAATATAAACCTGGAGATAATTCTGGTTGAAAACTTGTTTGCACTTGCGAACCGGTGATCTAGTAAAATTTGCATTAATAAATGTTAACCCAATTTACACACACATTTTAAAATTTCACCAAAAATATACTAATAGGCCGATTTCAATAACATTTCTGGTATGTTTTCAATTTCGAATGAAATTTTGGTACACATACAATAGTGTGGTTCACAGATTTAAGACAAAAAGTTATTCCACTTCAATACACGGACATATACGAAAATATTCGCTTACGTAAAAATTGTTTTCGAGGTTAGAAAACAACAAAAAAGAAAAAGATGAAAGTGCGTATAAGTAAAAAAAAATTCATATAGCTCATCACAAATAAATTTCCTTTTATTTCAGAATATTTTAAAGACAAAACTAAGTAAATTCGTGGAGCAAAAATAATTTCAATTTTGAATGAGTTTTCTAATGAGAAGGGTATTTTGTAAGAAAATCTTATGGAATTATGTTTTTTCAAGTCACCCCCCCCCCTCGCCTCTATTTTAATTTTATAAAATCTCAGTAAAATATCCTTTGGATCCCCACATGTCTATAAAGATAAGTCCCCAGAGAAATTAATGCGTTGGAATTTTATTTGATGCTGCTGCATGTTTTTTTTTGTTTTTTAAAAATTCGCTGTGAATCGGAAAATAAGAAATGCAAAAAACTAAAATACAGTAGTTTCTTTTTTTAACCTTTTTTCGTTGTTATTTTTTTATTAATATTTATTTGTTAAAAAAAAATATATGCTGGAAATTTTATTATGTTTTTTTTTTCAAAATTTTGTCATTAATATTCATGCTTTTTGGAACCTTCTAAAACATTGTTATTCAGAAAGAACAGTGTTTTACTTATCGATAAATATAATGTTTTACAAATTTTGATGTGGCTATTTTTAAAAAAGAAGGACCATATGAGCGACCAGCACCCCAAATCTTTGCAAATCTAAAAGGACGGATTTTGTCTTCACACCGGTGACGTCACTGAAACGTCAGCAGCCGTTAGTTACCAAGTTAAACAAAGTCTGCGTGTTGATATTGAAAATAGAGATTGAAAGTAGAAAATCCTCGCCTGAACTGGTGTCGCTTCTCTGTATTTTAGATTTGCAAAGATTTGGGGTGCTGGTCGCTCATATGGTCCAAAAAGAATTTTGTTATTTTTTGTTTAATTATTTACAATACATTTCAACATCATAGTGCATAATTCCTAAATCTGATTTAGCTCTCCTGGCATTTATCACTAGGTATTGATAGAATGTTGATGAGCTGTGGACATTAAAAGATTTTGAAATTATTAACAAAACATGTGCTAACAGTAGATATGGTAGTGGGTGGTAAAAACTCTATTACTTGACCTTTGAACTGTCTTCAACCGTAAACAACACCGTTGGTAAATAAATGCATTTTTCACTAAGTTTTCTGTGGAAACTAAGCAATATTTTCACAAAATCCAGTCAATTAATCATTAAATTAATAAATCCAGTCAAATAAATTAATTAACTGATTTTCTCTGAATCAAATTTTTCTGAGGTCAATTCTATTTTTGAAATAATTTTAAAACTCGACTTCATGTTTTCTGGTGACAGATCTATCAGAATCAATATTTTTTTAGTCAAAAACGTAAAAGGTATTTTTTCTTTTTTTACAACTAATTTATAATCAAAATTAAACTTTCAAGGAATATATTTAATTATTGCAATATGTTTTAAAAGAGCATTATAAAAGTGCGGGGTAGATGCTAGTAAACGAAAATATTCATAGAAATTTGTGAAAAATCTACCATCTAAATGAAGTTTGACCCTGCAGCAGCCTGTCATGTCCATTTTTCATTTCGCTTGTGAGTACACCCCCCTTAATTCATGTGATGATTTATTTTACTTATAAAATCCATACAACATTGGGTTTTAAACATTTTAAAGATAAGTCCCAAGAGAAATAAATTCTGTTTATCTTTCTTAAAACAAAGAATCCGAGGGTCCACACGGATTCCTTATTTGGAATTTATAAATTGGAAAATAAAGTAAAATATTGCTCTTCCTAGCAATTTCTTCAATTGTAGTTAGATGGGGGTATCTACTCAACAACCTTTTTTTTCAAAGTAATCTTTTCATAAATTCAGTAATCAATGAATAAATAAAGCAAAATGTATTTAATCCATTTTTATATTATGTTAGAAAATAATTTTTAAATCATATTTATATATTAACACTTAACATCCTACCCAGTCTTAAAATAATTGAGCAGAAAATGGCTACAAATGGTTTGTTTATTCAAATGTTTATAGTGTCATAATTGTGGACAGATTGTTATGTAAATTGTAGGAAAGACTTTGTTTTTTTTAATGTGATGATGTCATTTTTGCTGAAAATAATGTTGTGCATTTGTGGTTGTTGATTACTTATATAATAATAATTAAAAATATGCGTGCGCTCAATAAAGACAAAAAACACATATGGTGTGTTTGTTAGTAATACATAAAAAGCAGTTACAGACATAGTCCTAAAAACATCACAAACACAAAACATGTTTTTCAATGACCTTTATGCAGCTTAGGAAGAAATTCACACAGGTATGCAAGAATTTCATTAACACACATAGACACAAAGTTGAGAGACCCCTGTCTGTTCTGTATACAAGTTTGTTTTGATTGGCGATATCCTTGATCAAAGTTAATGGGGAAAGTTGATAAAAATACTCAACAGGCTTGGCATCAAGTCCTAAAGGTTTTTAGGACCAACAAAACTAGTAAATACTGCAGGTTTACTGTGTTTGACCATTTACCTGGTGGAATTTCATCCGGTGTTTCGACAAAAACTTTACCGGTTCAAGGTCTGATTAAGTAACTTGTATGCACTGAAGAAATAGATAAATTACTCTGGTTATGATCTCTGAGCCCTTCAACCCTATCAGTCACTAATTTGTCAATCAAATCATTGCGAAGGAAAACGATCATTCGAAAAGAATAAAATAAAATTGACAGCATGTGCTTGAAAAGTGAAATAAATCTGTAATGGGAAAATAACTCTAGCAAAACACTAGAGAGCTCTAAATTTTTTTAAACAAAGGAATCATTGTGTGCGTTTTCGGGCAGATCAGGATTTTCAGCCATTTTTTTTCTCGTGTGGTTTGATGTGCATCAGGATGTTGAGAGTTAAATATTGGATGAACCTATTGAAATATAATGTGAGTTTCTATAATGTACTCAATTTCTTGATTTATTATATCATCTTCTAAATTTTCTTTTCCAGATTTTTCGGCTAGAAAATAGTTTGGAGAATTTGAATAGATCATCATTTTCTTGATGTCCTGTAACAAAGAAAATATGGAAAACCACTTAGAAAAAATCAAATTCTTGTGAAGTGTTTGGCTTTACCTTTTCAAAAAAGTCACATTTGCTTGAACAAGCATTGAAGAAAAACTATATTCTTGTGAATTATTTCGTTTCACAGATGTCAACTATCTGGCAACATAAGCGAAAACACACTCAAGAGAAACCATATTCTTGTGAAGTATGTGTCTCTTCCTTTTTACGGAAGTCAGATTTGAATGTACATATGCAAAGACACACTGGAGAGAAACCATATTCTTGTGAAGTATGTGGCTCTTCTTTTTCCCAGAAGGCGCCACTAGTGAGGCATATGCGAACACACACTGGAGAGAAACCATATTCATGTGAAGTGTGTGGTGCCTTCTTTTCCGTTCAGTCAAATATGAGGCGGCATGAGCAAACACATACTGGAGAGAAACCATATACATGTGAAGTGTGTGGCTCTTCCTTTTCACGGAAATCAGATTTGAACACTCATATGCGAACACACACTGGCGAGAAACCATATCCTTGTGAAGTGTGTGGCATTTCCTTTTCAGACAAGTCTTACTTGACCCGACATATGCGTACACATACTGGAGAAAAACCATATTCTTGTGAAGTGTGTGGCTCTTCCTTTTCATGGAAGTCAGATTTGAATACTCATATGCGAACGCACACTGGAGAGAAACCATATTCTTGTGAAGTGTGTGGCATTTCCTTTTCAGACATGTCATGCTTGACCCGACATATGCGTACACACACTGGAGAAAAACCATATTCTTGTGAAGTGTGTAGCTCTTCCTTTTCACAGAAGTCAACTTTGACCCGACATATCCGGACACACACTAGAGAGGAACCATATTGTTGTGAAGTGTGTGGCTCTTCTTTTTCAATCAAGTCAAACTTGTGCCAACATATGCAAACACATACTGGCGAGAAACCATATTCTTGTGAAGTATGTGGCTCTTCTTTTTCACAGGAGTCAGATTTAGCTCAGCATAAACAAACACATACTGGAGAGAAACCACATTCTTGTGAAGAGTGTGGCTCTTCCTTTACACGGAAGTCAGATTTAAAAACACACATACAAACACATACTAGAGAGAAACTATATTCTTGCAAAGTATGTGTCTCTTCCTTTTTACGGAAATCAGATTTGAATGTGCATATGCAAAGACACACTGGAGAGAAACCATATTCTTGTGAAGTATGTGGCTCTTCTTTTTCCCAGAAGGCGCCTCTGGTGAGGCATATGCGAACACACACTGGAGAGAAACCATATTCATGTGAAGTGTGTGGTTCCTACTTTTCCGTTCAGTCAAATATGAGGCGGCATGAGCAAACACATACTGGAGAGAAACCCTATACTTGTGAAGTGTGTGGCTCTTCCTTTTCCCGTAAGTCAGATTTGAACACTCATATGCGAACGCACACTGGAGAGAAACCATATTCTTGTGAAGTGTGTGGCATTTCCTTTTCAGACAAGTCTTACTTGACCCGACATATGCGTACACATACTGGAGAGAAACCACATTCTTGTGATGTATGTGGCTCTTCCTTTTCACGGAAGTCAGTTTTGGACACTCATATGCGAACACACACTGGAGAGAAACCATATTCTTGTGAAGTGTGTGGCATTTCTTTTTCAGACAAGTCATGCTTGACCCGACATATGCGTACACACACTGGAGAAAAACCATATTCTTGTGAAGAGTGTTGCTCTTCCTTTTCACAGAAGTCAACTTTGACCCTGCATATGCGGACACACACTGGAGAGGAACCATATTCTTGTGAAGTGTGTGGCTCTTCCTTTTCACAGAAGTCACACTTAACCCGACATATGCGTACACACACTGGAGAGAAACCATATTCTTGTGAAGTGTGTGGTTCTTCATTTTCACAGAGGTTAAATTTAGTGACACACATGCAAATGCATCTGTAGTATGTAAATCATTTTTTTCATAAACACTCTTGTGTTAGCAACTTTTCTGAATCTTCATTTGTAAACAATTTGGCTTTAAGATACTTATTTGTACAAACATTTGATATTCTTATAAAGATGAAACACTTGAATCACTTTGATTCATATTCCCCATTGATAATACCAATGTGAGTGACACATTTCATCACAATTACATTTGACTCATTTAAGCCATTGATGTTTCAAATAATAAATAATATTCATCAAAATTCCGTAACAAATTTTGAACAGTCATTGTTGATATTTTCAGTTCAACAAATTTAAGTTTTCATTGATCTCTTCATGTCATAGTTCGAACAGTGAAAGTTTTTTCAATCAAAATATTCTTTGCTACATTGACTGTGATGAAGATGAGAGTTTAGGAGCTTTAGTTAAAAATACCATGCACAAAGAATCTGAAAGTTTGTTGTATTCTTGGAAAAAAATCCCCCTCACAATTTTGATCCCGGAAAGTGAAAAAATCCCCTCGATTTTGAATGCTAAAAGGCAAAAAATTGACCCACCCCGATTTTGACACCTAAAAGGAAAAAACTTCCCCCCGCACGCATGAAATACTGACCCGTAAAAGTGGAAAAATGTTCCCCCTCACTTTTTACCCTTAAAAGAGAGTTATCCTCGCTTATGACTTTTAGCGATCTATTTTTCTCTGCCGTACATTCTTCCTCTTCCCATAGAAACATTCTCTCTGTCACTCTCTGTCATACAACTGCTCTTCAAAAACATTTCGGAACACGTGATGACGTAGATCATGTTCATCACTCGGTCATTGCTACTGAGCATAAAATGTGTTCAGTTTAGCATAATACTTGTATTGTAAATTGGACCGCCCCCAATTAAAAACTTGATACTGTTGAAAATTTAAAAAATTTTGTTTTATCCTGAGGTTAAGTCAATATCCATGCAAAAAATCAGATCCCTGGGACTTTTAGTTTGGCCGTGATGCTCACTGCAGATATACATACATGCACATATACAATGTCACACAAAATAGCGACTGCATAGTATTAGAGATAAGGTGTTTTAACTTTAAATTTTGTAAGTATTATGTTAAAAAGAAACAATTCATTACCATTGTTAGAATCATGTTTTTTTTAGATATATTGTCTTAGAGGATAAAATATTAAGAAATTATGTCATTTGCAATCACACGTTTTCGCAGTTACCTTGGCATGTGCAATAGATAGTACATTTACGTTGGGAACGGGCACATTTGTAGTTTGTGCACAGATTCCTGCATCTACAATGCATAAGTTCTAGACAAGAAGCACTGGCTTGAGGGCAGTTTGTCTAGAAGGGCTGCCGTTTTTCAGGACATGTCCATCCTCAGTTAGAAGGTGATGGTAAATGACGATGTATCTTGGTCGCAGAACCCCAGTAATAGCGTCCTTGTAGTGCTGCTCTTCAGATGTGTTGCTCTAAGGCAGCAGCCTTTGATGGTTGAAGGGATTTCCTTTGACAAACCTTGTGCCATTGTTTTGTTCATGGTCAATGGTGATCAAAGAGAAGTTCTTTTTCTAAACTCTCTGGCAACAACATTGGGATGAATCGTATCAGGGCTGCACATATCTCTGAAATGAACTGGCATCCAGTGAGCATAGTATTAGCATGGTTGAGACTAAAGAACCAAGGGGTTAGTTTGGTCAGTGTGTCCACATGTCAAAGTTGCCTGTGCGCAGAGAGACTTGTGAACCAATAAAGAAATTGGAAACTCTCTGCTTTCCTTTGTTCACACCAGTTCTCAAATCTAAGTGCAGGATCCTCCTCTGGATCACCTGCTATATGCTCCTGGTGTGAGGTTCTCAGTCATTTCGAAAGTGTTGCCGACAGCAGTTTCGGAGACAACCTGTTTGATGAACATCAGTTTTGCCGACTGCCTTTTCATCGAATACTTTTTAAAAACATTTAGAACCAAAAACCAGTGAAATTTCTGAAAAATAATTTTATTTTACATTTTAAAAAGCATATTATAAAATGATCAGAGAAATAATCCAGCAAACATTGACACCCTATTTTAAAAACGTAATTAAACGTCAAAAAAATTAGTTCTTGGGTTTTTTCTTGGCTTTGCTAGAAAGAAAAAAACCTGAATTTCAGTTAAAAGAAACGGAAAACAAATTTTCTTTAATTATTAAGTCTAATAGTTTCGAAGTCATTTTTTGTTTACTTTTAGGTTCTCGGTCGTTTCTTCAAACAAAAGTTTTATATGCAAGTTTCTTTTCATCTGGTGTTGATTTATTGCCGAAGAAAATTCTTTTGTCATTCCTGTAAGTTATATAAGCGTTGATTAATTAAGCTTATTTGTAAAACAGGTTTTTAGATGTTTAATTTTACATGTCAATAACAACAGCAAATTACTTCGAAGTATGTGTCTTTCTTCTCTCCTCAACAGAAAAATTAAACTGTTCTGTCAAAAATGTTTAAGAAATCTTTCAAAAATAAAATAGGCCCCCGAAATGATTCGAAGAAAATTAGTTAATTTAATGATTAATTGACTGGATTTAGAAACTTAAAATATATTGATGGCAGAGGTGTCTGCTGCAGGGTTTCAAATTTGAAACGTTGTTTTACATCTAATTTTATAGCCAGACAAAGTTTTGGGATCGTCAAACCAAAAAGCACCAATGCATCCAAAATATCAGGATTTTGCCAAAATAATCTTTAAATATTTTAGCCTCATTTAAAAAAATCTAAATTTACATCCAACACCTAAACCAAAATAATCTAAATTTAGATGTAAATCATCTACGTTTCAAATTGGAAACACTGCAGACGCATAATTTTCAATATATCAATGGTTATTAACAATAATAAATAATAGTCCAGGTGAGATACCAACAGTCCTGAAGACTGGGGGTGGATGCAGAAAAGAGAGACATGGTTGATATGTTGGTCAACATTACGCCCAATTGCAGCCAGCTCTTAGGAACTGACCAAATGTTCCTGTAAAAAAAGTTGGAACTGTAGATGCAAGTGCTTTAACTCAGGGCTCCCATGCACAGCACTCTTCAGCTGCATATGTGAGCAGTAGCAGCCAGCGGATCATTCACATATGCACAATACAGTTATATTTGTGTTTTTTCATTACTTTTCCAATAAAGCTATAATGGCAATCTTTTTTGTTACTTTTCCATTATTATTTCATATTATATTACTAAAATCATTATATTAGTGTTAAATGAGTAAGAAAATATTGTAGTATGTTTTAAAATTCAAATCGGTCAAATACACACATTTCTATGAAAGAAAATCAACTTCGGGAAGCCAATTTGGCAGCCATCTTGAAAAACGGCCTCCATCTTGGATTTTCAAATGGCCAATTGGGCAGATTTGATGAGAAACCTCTGGAGAACAAACACACCAAAATTGATGCTTGTATGAAAAAGTGCTTGATTTTTCTGTTATCTGCTCCACTAGAAAATATATTCACAACAGGTCTGGTTAGTCACTCAATCGAAATTGTCACATGACCAAAATCCTTTGGCTGCATGCCGTGTTGGAGGTGATCAATTAAAATATTTTAAAAAGGGGTGATCAATGAATGAGTTACTTCTCTCACCTTTTGTTGCATCACTAAAAAGTCCAGATTTAAAAAAAACAAGCAAGCGTGAATGCAGCCGGACACAAACTAAGCGACCAATTTAGCATAAACTTAAATTGGAAATTGACCCCCCCCCCTAAAACCTATCTTGGGGTGGGGGTGATTTTGGAATAACAAAAAGAAACATTTTTTCTAGTTTTAGCCCTCTAGTTCCACTGGTGCAGCCTGTACACATGATACATACAGACATAGCCAGCCAGGCAGACTCACTTGAAAACTGAAGAAACCTATGTTGACAGTTTCGAATATTAAATAATGTGAAAACACAAAATATAATTTTTTAATGAATCGACAGGACTTTTCAATTGTGGATTATTAGTATATCCAGTATTACAATCTTATTTTTTTTTATTTATGTAGGTTAATTGAATTTTAATGGGTCTTGTTATAAACAATGGCCAACTGTTTGATAAATAATTCTAATGCTTTGAAATCAAAAGAATAATTTTTTGTACTTTTTTTCAATTCATGGCATGTATAAATCTTAAATGATGAAATATATTATATACTCCCCCAAAATGCAAAGACAATAAAATCCATAAGTATATGACAATCTATCCCCTGTTGCAGTTTCATAGGGTCTAGGGACAAAACAGAATCTGTCAGAGTTAGTGTATGTTCTAAGGTGTAGGCTATAGTTTTACATCTGACTGTATGTGAGTGGATTAAAAAACAAATACTAACTCACACAACATCGTTTTAACATAAGACTAAGTGGCTGCAGAAATGAAGAACTCGTCAATAATCTGCAAAACAGGTGTAGTATAGTAAACATGGACTAAGGGAGATAATTCGGGTATTCCCAATTAGCTCCCTTAGGAGTCACGTGGCAGGAAGAATGAACGGGAATGTGATAGAGAAACGTGTGGATAAGATACACGCGATGTATATAGTTATGGAGTCTATAATAAAAGAAATAAAACAAAGACAAAGTTCTTTTTGTAAAACACAACAGACTTCATTAATCAAATGTTAGAAGCCATAACATCAATTTAAAACCTGATTACTCAATTTTGTTTTTTTGAATGGGAATCGTTGGTCAACCTTCAACCAACAGTAATTTCATTAAAGGTTGATTTATTATTTTCCTTCCCACTATGAACTTGCATAATAAACAATTTATTCAAAGCAATAATACAATATAATGTATATATTCCCCCTTGTTTTTCTTTCATGAATTCACTAGCCCTTGCCATATCTAGCTACCTACAGTAATTTGAAAGTTGTCAGGTATAGGTTTTTTATCGAAATATTTTGTTAACGTGTGTCAGGTGTAGATTTTTTATCAAAATATTTCATTAACTTGTGTCAGGCTGCGGCAGGTATAAAAAGTATTGGCGGTTACCTATGTGGGTACATGCCACTAAAAATAGCTATTTTGTGCCACTGCATTAATACTTTTTCGTCTATTTTATGTTTGTATCCTTGTTCAGTGTTTTTTTAATGTTTTTACAATTCTATGTTAATAAGTGTAAATAAATCCGTTGTTAATATTGAGACATAACGCCTTGTTTATTTTGTCTACTAATTTATAAGTTCTGAATGTTTGAAAATTGTAAAGAGGTGACGACTGACTACGGTTTTTCACTTTACAAAGAACTGGTAAGCACAATCGATGATGAAAAACACCCTTCTTTATCTATCTATCCATATCTACCTCTTCATCTCTATCTGTTTATTTCTTTTTATTCATTATCTATTTATCTATCTATCTAACTCTGTTTCTATCTATCTATCTATCTATCTATCTATCTATCTATCTATCTGTTCATATCTAGTTATCTACATATTTATTTATCTAACTCAGTCTGTTTCTATCTATCTACCCATCTATCTATCTCTGTTTCTATCTATCTATTTCTGTTTCTATCTATTCATCTATCTATCTCTGTTTCTATCTATCTATCTACCTCTGTTTATATCTATCTATCT
>VCCN01003376.1:6118846-6136964 GCA_006491835.1 Architeuthis dux
TATCTATCTATCTATCTATCTATCTATCTATCTCAATATGCTGCCCATTACTGACTGACTGAACAATTTATTATTATCTATAATTTTCTATTAATAGTCTATTATCTTCATTGTTGTTTTTATTACAACTGCACCCGGTTGAGTATGAGTAGTCATTAACTTTGTTTCCAATGAAGAAGTAAAATGAAAAACTAAAAAGACACTGAACGATATTTAAGGACAGCCGTGTGTAACACACAGCCGAGGTAGGCCGAAGAACTAATCAGCCTAAACGTTTTGATAAAAACAACAAAGATGAGGATACTAGTCCGTAAAATAACGTTCATGTAATAAAGTAGGCGGAACTTTTTAACAAAAGGGATTTATGTCGTCCCGACACCGTTTATTGCATTTCCGTCGTCAATTGAGTAAATCAATTAATTAATTTCTAACATTTTGATTCGGTAATCCTGTAGATAAGGGGCGTGAATTAGGTACCTATACCAGATCTCCTATATTATATATACATATATTTGTATGTCCTATATTATAGCAATGTCAGTTATTTTGACCATGAAAAACTGTTTATTTGAACAGTTCAACACAAATACAAAATATTTAACTACAAAAGTCAATTTTAAACTTTATTATTAGCATTTTAATTTTTAATTGTTTTCTTCTTGAATTATACAAAACACAATTATTTACATACGAACTCAATAATATAATTAAAAAATATAAAACAAACGGAGTTAAAATGAAATCAAATGACTTTTTATTTTTTCACATGCTGGGGGAGGGGGTACATTTTGTAGAAATAAAAAGAAATAAGAGAATTAATGAAAGAAAAGCAATTAAAAAATGACAACGTTTAAAATTGAAAACAGGAATACTTCACATCCTAGCCCACTCGATGCTAAAAACAGCGTACAAATAGAAATAAATATTAAGACAATTAATACAAGAAAAACAATAAAAAAAGGCAAACGTGGAGTTTCCGACCGCGAAATAAGTGAACGATAAGAATTCTAAATGCAAGATTATAATATATTTAGTTAATTATTTATTTACAATATTTTAAAAACATTTGTGAACAATAACAATATGTAATGTTCAAAGGGTTCTTCGGACGATTGAACTCCTTGTTATTTGTGTTGTAAACACGACGTTTCGGCCGATCCGTTCTTCGGCCTTCTTCAGGTGTAAAATCCTGCTATGGCCGACCACATCTGGAGAGAGAACGGCGAGCATCTTCCTCTTTGGGAGGAAGCCCAGATTATTGACAGAGAACGATGTTGGAAGCAGAGAAAAATCAAACAGACAGCCCACTTCAAAATGTCGACTAAATACATTAACCAGACAAGTGCGGATTTCAACCCGATGTGGCTTCCACTTCTCAACAAATCTAAACCCGACAAGACAAAGACACAGAAACACCCGGGCCCTGTGCTATAAGGGCTAACCCCCCCCCTTTAAACATAACTTCTATTTAACCCACCACACTCGGATTTTACACCTGAAGAAGGCCAAAACGTCGTGTTTACAACACAAATAACAAGGAGTTCAATCATCCGAAGAACCATTTGAATATTAATGACCCTTCTCAAAACAATAGAAAATATGTAATGTATTTCTTTAATTATACAAGATTATATTTAGTTAATTATTTATTTACAACATTTTAATTATTTATTTAGAAAATATAATGACTTTTTTTTTACAAAGTTTTAAAAAAAAAGTTTTGATGCAGTCATCCTTGATGCATTTTATTGATTAAAACATTTGATTTGTAAGTCCAAACTTAAAAAGTATGCATGTGGGCAACCCCTCATAAGAAAAGTTGTACATAAATGGCCGGGGCACTAATGACTGGGACGCAATTGAAAGCACCTAAAATTGAAAGAAAACAATTTTTTTTTGGGGTGGGGGACTGCATGTGGACAGACATGAAATTTAGGCGATATTGTGTTGTGTGGAAATATAACTACGATGTAGGGGAGGTAATTGGGCATGGATCGGCCGCAAAATTTAATCACTTCTTCAGTAGCCCATTGTCCACCCTTCTACAAAGTTTCATAGAAATTCATCAAGAACGTTTGGAGATATTGTGTGGGCAGACATGAAGGTAGGGATTTCTGCGGCCTCGTGACCTAGTTCTGAGTAGTTTGACACCTTGATAAAATAAACGTCAAAATCACATCAAACTTAATTTCTTCGTCGAAAAATGTTAGTAGCAAGTTGAAAGATTGGCGAAATATGAGATAAAAATTATTATAAAATCGGAGATATTGTTGAATAAAAATAGCATAAATATATGCGCAGATATAAACAAACCCAGTTCCGTAGTAATAACGAGTAAGATTTTCTCCCCTTTTTAACGCGCAAAAACAACTAGATTTTAAAAATTTACAACACATCAACTACTTATTGGATTTTAATAAAATGTTCAATACTTATCAAATAAAAGATGAACTTTTTTAAAAATCAGTTTGTATTCCAAATTTGGGGAAAAAAAATTTTTTCATTGTGAAATCATCAAATTTTTAAGGGGAGTTATTTACTCCCCTTAAAAATTTGATGGTTTCATTGATTTATTTTCAATGGATCAGTCCGAATGACTGAAACAATCTACAATTTTTAAAATAATTTTTGGTTTTGATTTAATTGGCCAATATTTTTCTACGGATGGACATAAACGTACATTTTCTATGATTATTATGTCCATTATTATCTGCTGTAATAATCTCACAGTCAGCCATCTGCTGTTCCTGGTTTACTGACCAGTACTTACTTATGTAATAGCCAATTAGCAGCAGGTGCTCTTGTTGACCGCTTATCTTTGGCGGTAAGTTGCAGCCGCTGGCAGATGTTTTACCTCCCCACCCCCAATGTGAAAAAATTACAGACTTCGAATTTTTTTTAATTTCCAAAAAGGTCAACAAAATGGTGGAAATTATAGTTTAAAATTTAAAATTGACTTTTAAGAGCACAATTCTATGTTGAATTTTTTAAAAACTTTTTTCCAGACTCATATTTGGACTTTATTCTTTCTAACAAAAACAAGAAAAAAATTACAAACAACAGTTTTTAAATTTTAATTTACGTTTTAAAATGGGGTCTCCATGTGCGCAAGAAATACCTACATTCATGTAGGTATTTCTTGCGGTATGTGTATGAAAAAAAATGGGAAAATATCTCTCGATCAAAACAGAATACCTGGATCCGCCCAGAAATTTAACCACTTCTTCCTTACTTCATTGCCCACCCTTCCAAGAAATTCCATTGAGTACTTTCGGAGATATTGTGAGAACAGACAGATGGTAAAACGGATGCGACCGAATACATATACCACTCAAACTTTGTTGGCTGAGGAAACAATGGAAAAACTTAGCAGCAAACAAGAATCATTTTCATATGACAGATGGAAAATAAGGGTCCAGTTTAGCATCATAGTTACCAGGGCTCCAGACTAACCTTTTTCACTACCATCGCAGAACCACCCCAAAAAACAATTTTAACCGTCCCAAAGGAAATGTAAAGTGTCCCAAAATCAAAATGTTGTTTCTTTATTTTGTTATTATCATCTATAGTTGTTAGTTGTTAGTAGCACACTAAAAACACTGTTAAAATGTTGAGGAATTAAAAAATCATATTTATTTTGCTCCAGTCTTGGGAACTGAGGTATTTTTTGTCCAGAAAGTAATTGTCTTTTTTAAGAATAAAAGTTTGAAACAACAAGAACAATTAATAGAAAACATGTTTAATCAAAGTAGGTTCCATGTGAGTGAATGTAATTTTGGCAACGTTCAACAATGCCAATTATGCTTGCAATGTAAAAATCGTTGTTGTTGTAGATAATAAATTCTCAAAAAGTTTCTGGTATCATCCTCCTTCCTGAATGTTCAGGATCTTTAAGACTCTCTATTCAACAAAACCTCTGAAACCAACACTGAACCATATGAACAGGAACTGATCTTTGGTTGAATGCTTGGTTGACGTTTTGTACAGTTTCTGTAGGTTTTTGTCAAATTTGAGATCATAAAGTAAAATCCTACGAAAGTCACTTTTTATCCATTTTGTTTATGGGTTAATAACTCCAACCTATAAAGAGTAGGGGATTAAAAGTTGATACAACTTGTAAATGAAGAACTACTCTATAGAATGATATGTAAACTGTAATGTTTGTTTTGAGTTTTAATGTCAATGTGAAAGAAAAAATGCCATTACATTTTGGATGACTTAATATAATTACAAACCTTGAGTCTCATAGTTTTGGGTTTTTTAAAAATAATAATAATTCTTCTTCATTTACAGATATCAATAGGAGGTGAGAACAACAATTTTCAAATTTGAAAAGACACATGCAAACTCAAACCAAAGAGAAAACATATCTTTGAAAGGTTTGTGGACAATCCTTTTTCTTGCAAAGCCTCTACATCAGCATTTTTACAAATTCACATTTCAAAGTACACATGGAAACACAAACTGGAGAGAAACCTTACTCTAGCCAAGTTTGCAGCTGTGCATTTTCAAAGAATTCCCATTTGAAAACCCACATGGAAATACACACAGAAGAGAAACCGTTTTCTTATCAAGTCTGTGGATCAGCGTTTTCAGATAGTTGCGGTTTAAAAAGGCATGTGTCAATATACACTGGAGAAAAGTGTGTGATTCAGCATTTTCAGTGAGTTCCCATTTGAAAGATCATGTGCGAATACACACAGGAGAGAGACCATTTTCTTGTCAAGTGTGTGGATCAACATTTTCACAGAATTCCCATTTAAAAGATCATATGCGAATACACACAGGTGAGAAACCATTTTCCTGTCAGGTGTGTGAATCAACATTTTCACGGAGTTCCAGCTTAAAAATCCACATGCGAATACACACAGGAGAGAAACCATTTTCTTGCGATGTGTGTGGATCAGCATTTTCATCTAGTTCCAATTTTAAAAGTCATATGCGAATGCACATGGGAGAGAAACCATTTCTTTGTCAAGAGTGTGGATCAGCATTTTCAGCTAGTTCCAGTTTGAAAACTCACATGCGAATACACACGGGAGAGAAACCATTTTCTAAGAGTTCCAGTTTGAAAACTCACATGCGAATACACAGAGAAGAGAAACCATTTTCTTGTCAAGTGTGTGGATCAACATTTTCTAAGAGTTCCCATTTAAAAGACCATATGCGAATACACACTGGAGAGAAACCATTTTCCTGTCAAGTGTGTGGATCAGCATTTTCTAAGAGTTCTAGTTTGACAACCCACATGCGAATACACACAGGAGAGAAACCATTTCCTTGTCTGGTGTGTGGATCAGCATTTTCATCTAGTTCCAATTTGAAAGACCACATGCGAATACACACGGGAGAGAACCCATTTCCTTGTCAAATTTGTGGATCAGCATTTTCACGGAGTTCCAGTTTAAAAGACCATATGCGAATACACACAGGAGAGAAACCATTTTCTTGTCAAATATGTGGATCAGCATTTTCACAAAGTACTCATTTGAAAAGACACATGAGAATACACACAGATAAACCTCCTTGTTGATGTTTTTATTGTGTGATATTTGCTAAAATCAATAAGGTTCCTTTGTAAAATATATATGCCGAGCATAAAAGCCCACTGAATTTTATGGTTCCCTGATAACATTGATGTGTATTTCTCTTTATTGGCAGAAAGTAAAATGATGTGATGTGGTAAGAAACGTCAGAACTGTTTTCTTTATTATCAGCACTTGATGAAGTACAATTATTAATTGTCCTCACATTATTTACAAAACACTTTTATATTTTATTCATCAAAATCAATTCATTAAATTTATTTATGTTGTTCAAGTTGTTTTAATATATGCATGTTTGGGAACATTATATATATTAGGTTGGTGCAAAAATAATTTCGGATTTACACCTTCCCTTTTAAAGCAGTATATATCAGCATAGAATAAAAGTTATTAATCAAAATAAGAACCTTCAGAATCTATACATTTTTGTCAACTAGAAACAAGTCCATTTATTCCAGAAGCATAGAATTCTGGTGTCCAGGAACCAATGAATTCTTCGAAGGCATTTTGAGCTGCTGCTTGATTGTTGAAGACCTTCCCTTGCAGGTAGTGGTTAACATATTTGGGTGAGGTAGAGTTTTGTAGCCTAGTTCATTTAATTTCTGCAGTCATTTATAATGTTTATACATATGTATGTTATGTTAAATCAATAAACATACCGAAGCAAGCACCCAGCAGTCCCCATTCTGTTTCTGGTCCCAGAAAGCGCGAACCGGAAGTAGGAACAGGGAAGGCGCAGTTCAGCTCAAGCATATCTCTTATCAACATGTGTCTTTCGTTTTATCCTTTCTTAACATGCTTAAACATGATTACAAATCAAAAGCATTCTAATCTTACACAGCTACCACAGAAAGAACAACAAAGGCACATAAACACAACATGAACATTACATTTGGTGACGAGGTAAAAGATCGAAAAAAACAAAAAACGCTGTAACTCTGGTCACGAGGGGGGAAAAAACAACAAAGAAATGAGCTGACCCACGTGAAAAAACATGTATCTCCAACTATTTCCAATTTTCAATTGCAAAACGGAAGGCAAAATCAATAGATGGGTTACCAAGCTAAAACAGCTATTCGTCACAAAAGCAGTGTTGTTAACACTCGCTGGCGATGATCTCAATGACATTGTAGAAGATATACCGAGCGCAAACTTAAGACCATGAGAAAATGAAACACATCTTGACAGACTCGTGAAAGTGGTGGAAAGCTATTTGTATGCCAACCCACTACCAGCCCCAAAATACATACAATGGTGCTTATCTGAGGATTTTCACACACAGCAAAACACAGATGAAGTAGAAAAGAAATTACACATTGCCGAGAAATACAGAAACGAAACAGTCAAGCCAGCCAACACCCAAAGCACAAAAAACAAAAGCAGATCCACAGAAATTACACTTTCCCGAGGAATGCCGAAACAAAGTGAAACAGTCAAGCCAGCCAATACTCGAAGCACAAAAACCAAAGGCAGATCCACAGACAGAAAAACAAATTATCAGTCCCCTTAAACGATTTCAACCTGATATGAAAACATCAAAAAATACACAAACTAAAGCAGACCCAAAAACAAAAATTATCGGTCCCCTTAAACAAAACCTAGCTGAACACGCAAACACGCCAGCTAACAAAAAAAAGATATCTCGACATCACAACCACAAATATCAACATAACACGCCACCAGCTAACACGAAGAAAAAAGAGAAAAGAAATAATCAAAATATCAGCACATGGTACCAAAAACCAAGATGGCGAAAGGATCAGTGACCCAAATTCACTTTGGAACATGTGGTGGTCAAAATTCAATCCAGGTGATGTCACATAATTTCCATTTCTTTAAAAAAAATTACAAAGCAAAATGATAGCACACTCACACAAAAAAAAAGAATTTAACATAAACAATCATGCAAACGAACAGTAAGTATTTAAAAATTTACTTCAATTTTAAATTTAAAAAAAAAGAAGGTGAGTGGTATAATGTTTATACATATGTATGTTATGTTAAATCAATAAACATGCCGAAGCAAGCACCCAGCAGCCCCCATTCCTTTTCTGGTCCCAGAAAGCGCGGACTGGAAATAGGAACGGGGAAGGCGCAGTTCAGCTCAAGCATAGCCCTTTTCAACATGTGTCTTTCGTTTTATCCTTTCTTAACACACTTAAACACGATTACGAATTAAACGCATTCTAATCTTACACAGCTACCATAGAAAGAACAACAAAGGCACATAAACACAAGAACATTACATCATTCACGGGACATGTGGTCGCGTGTTGTCCGGGAAAAGAATTGGTCCATTTCAATTGACAAATATTGGACGTAAGCATTGCAGTTCTTGGTGCATTCTGTCGATTTCCTGGCAATACTTCTTTGCTGTGATGGTTTTGCCAGGATTCAAGAAGTTGTAGTAGATGATTCCACTTGCCGACCACCAAACAGTGACCATAATCTTCTTTTGATGCAGGTTTGGTTTGGGGAAGTGTTTTGGTGCTTCACCTCTGTCCAGCCACTGTGCAGAGCTGAGTCGATTGTTCTACAGAATCCATTTTTTGTCACATGTCAAAATGCGATCAAGAAATGGATCGTTTTTGTTAAGCAAAAGAAGCGCAATGCAGAGCAGACCGCATTTTGAACTCCTACAACAAAATTTCTTGAATTTGCTTTTTTCCATCTTTGATTTCAAATAAACCAGAAAACTAACAGAAACAGCTAAGAAATTATTTTCAATAATTATAATTTATAATTATAAGTATAATTATATTCAAATGGTTCTTTGGACGATTGAACTCCTTCTTGTTATTTGTGTTGTAAACACGACGTTTCGCCCGATCCATTCTTCAGCCTTCTTCATGTGTAAAATCCAAGTGTGATGGGTTAAACAGAAGTTATGTTTAAAGGGGGGTAGCCCTTATAGTACATGGTCCGGGTGTTCTGAGGTGTTCTCTACCTCAATTTTAACTCCAATCACCCTTACTCTGTAAAAAAGGGACTTATTAACTGCTTAAAAGTCTGAGCCGCATCCATCAGCAGCGCTCCATATTTGGAAGAACAGATTGGTCACACATCAAAAAAGCTCTTGAAAGAAATGGATACCCGCCCCATTCTATGACCAGGAAAGGAACATCCATTTCTACTGTTGCTGCTATGAATGTTCTCTCACCCAAAGCTCCCCCTCCCATGGTTCTATTACCAAAGAGGGATTAGTGAATGCCTTCAAAAGGTTTGTACACAATTCAACAGTAAAGTCATTTTCAAATGTTCACACACACTCTTATGTCTGCTAAGGTTGCCCCAACTCGGGAACTCAAACTGGTTTACGTCATCTCTTGTAAATGTGGTATTGTCTATACCGAAGAAACAAGGTCAGACTTGATGAACACAAGAAGGCCATAATCAGGTGCGAGATAGATAAATCTGCTATGGCCGACCACATCTGGAGAGAGAACGGCGAGCATCTTCCTCTTTGGGAGGAAGTCCAGATTATTGACAGAGAACGATGTTGGAAGCAGAGAAAAATGAAACAGGCAGCTCACATCAAAATATCGACTAAATGCCAGACAAGTGTGGATTTCAACTCAATGTGGCTTCCACTTCTCAACAAACCTAAACCCAACAAGACAAAGATACAGAAACACCTGGGCCATGTGCTATAAGGACTACCCCCCTGCCCTTTAAATATAACTTCTGTTTAACCCATCAAACTCGGATTTTACACCTGAAGAATGGATCGGCCGAAACATTGACACAAATAACAAGAAGGAGTTCAATTATCTGAAGAACCATTTGAATATTAATGACCCTTCTCAAAACTATAGAAAGTATAATTATTATTTACTACATTATTTTAGGTTACTTGTTACTAACCTGCTGTGCACACATTGGTTTTCTTTGTGCACTGGTTGCAAAATATGTGCAAGCCTACAGTTTAGAGGGAACTATGATATCAATGTCTGAAGAATGTATTGAAAAAATAAATTCATGTCTTCAGTAAATGGATCCAGATTTTTTCAGACCGATTCATAGATTATTGCCACTTGTAAGAATCTTTAATGCCCAGATCTGGGATTATCTATATGGGATTAAAGGAAAAAAACTCTACTGGATAACTTAGAACACATTGGGTAAAACGTAGTGATAAAAACATATGAATTCGTCTCAACCTCCTACAGAACCCAAAGTCATCTTCTTGCTATTTGGGGGATTGCTTAGGGCTCTATGACCACCAGAGGGCTCCGAAATCAAGCAAACAATGTCATAGAAATGTTGGGACCAAGGTGATGACAGTTATATTTGGTGGCAAGAGTGTTGATTCACTTGCCTCTTTGCGCTATAACCTTTTTAGCAAGCAAATTGTTTCCACCAAGGCATTTGTCACCCCAGAACGTCTCCCTCCTACCAAGTCCTCGACTAAATATCAGTGCCTTAGAGTGTATTACCAGATCATGGAGTGGATTGGAAAGTAGAATGACATCCAGTGGATTGGGGTAGAAACTGGAAGACAATTGGTTTGTGCCAGTTTTGACCAAGAAAACTGCTGCCCCTTGAAAGCCTGCTGCAGATGGTCCACTGCAATTGCACAACTGCCAGCTGAACACCACAATGTCATTGCAGAGGATACGGACTACCATGCACGCCCGCTTGTGGACTGATATGTCGTCCCCCTGGTGATGCAAGGGAGAAACCATAAGACAGAAGTGAGTTCCCGGTCATGCGCCAAGCAAACCGGGGAAAATAAAGTAAATCACAAAGCAAGGAGACGACCAGTCCTCTCTCTGACGGTGATCAGTAAACACCACATTTGTCTTTGTCCATTATTCCTTTTGCTTCATCTTCCTTTTCAGTGAGATTCCCATGAGCTGGGAGACACTACATGGACCATGTCAAGTTGAAAATTGTGAGAATCCACATAATCAACCTTTACAGTATGAGGAGTGTGACAATGACTATTATTAATTCTGGAGCAGATCAAATGTGTTTGTCAGAAATAAATATTATGCAATTTGTAATAACTTTGTTATTGTAATTACTTCACTATAATTTGAATATGCTAATTGGAGATCCTAGATCCAAAATTACTTGTCTAGAATGAATAATGGATGAGTAATGGTAATTAAATGATTTGGCAGTCATCTTGGATGCCATCTTAAAAATTATACCTTTCCAGAGGTCAGACTGTGGTAGACTTTTGATATGTTATTAAGCACACTTGTTACTACAAAAAAAAGCAGTTGGGCAAATTTGTCTAGGATAGTTTTAAATTAAATTCTAATGATTTGGTGGCCATCTTGAAAATAACACCTTTCCAGTGGTCAGACTGTGGTAGACTTTTAGCATGTTATTAAACACACCTAATTCCACAAAGAAACGTTCAGAAACTTTTTATTGCAATTCTTTTGGTAGGTAAGGTGGGTTTTTTCATAAATGCAGCTGAGTAATTTGGTGAACCAACTTGGACACCATCTTGAAAATGATACCTTTCCAGTGGTCAAGCTGTGGTAAACTTTTGATATATTAGGTTGGAAAGAAAGTCCTGTCACTTCTTTGTCAAGACAAAAAACTAATTTTTATTTAATGATAATTGTCATATCCAATCAAGGTAATATTTTCCTTCATTTCGATGACATAATCCCATCTAGTGAGCAAATTATTAATATCTCTGTTAATACTGGCCCGATTTGCATGGATGTTGGTATACATATGGTTAATAGCAATGCTTTGATAACTGATTTAGATTTTTAATTACAATTTTTATTAATTTTTTTAATACAACAAAAAATGATGTTGATATTTTACCATGAATAAAGTGATATTATATTATCATAAAAATAAATATTTACAAAGAGTTTTTCAAATGTGTTCAGATTTTATCAAAAAGTGTTTTTGCAAGTTTTATCCAAGCCGTTTATATGTTTACATTTGCAAAAGGAGCAACAGACAACCTCATTTTCCCTGCAAGTACATGAGGATTTGGCACATTTTACAATGCTACATGTCCCAATAAAATCATTAGGATACTTCTTTAAGTTTGTTTGTGGTACCAAACCATTTTCTTTCACTTCAAAACCAAATTCACAAGGGGGTAAGTGGACAACCATGTCATCAATACAGTCATGTTGAAGGTAGACTTGAAGTATGACTTCAATAAATGTCCCTCAAGGCACTTCTATATCTTCAATGTTTATTGCTGCCTATAATGTTACGGCCACAATCTGAGTTCATCTAAAGATTTGCAAAACCACCCTTTTCGGCGTAATAGGATTTGATTTACGTATATAAGCAGTGATGATAAATTAATCTATAGATTGAGTCATAATTAAGCCTCCCCACCATCTATATATAAATAGGTATATTTGTAACTGATTTTCTATAGAATAGTGTACCAAAACATGTTCATCTATTTTGTTTAGTGCGCCCTATGATTCCAAAATTATCTCTTTTGAGATCTATTAATGGTTTGCTCTAATACCATATCTGCAACAACAGCTGTGAATGTATGTTGATACCGTTTCACAACATACTTCCTCTTCATGAACCTTTTTGTGCACCTCTGGAACAGTCTCCTCATGTCTTCTAGATACAAAGGAGACTATCATGGGTATTTGACACAATCAAACATGACAAATATTGACTGAAGTTCATGTACTGTATCCAGGTGTAGTTGCCAGAGACCTTGTCTATTGGAATGGATAAAATTTCTTAGAAGCTGGAGCAGTCTTAGAAAATTATCTCAGTCCAAAAATTGTTTGGATATTTGCCTTCCGCAATTAACAAATTTCTCGAAGTCTGTGAGAAGCTTCTCTACATAGACATCCAGATGCACATGATCTACTCTTTTCCCCTTGCCCAATAGAAATACTCTGCTGGATTTGAAGTAACTTTTCAAATTCTCATGCATAAGACTCGATGGAGTGCTCTTTCAGGAATGACTTCAGCTGCAATATGAAGATGGTTTCTCCCAACATAAGCATCCCTTTTACTTCCCTCGCACAGTTCTTACTCCAAACACTGAGCATTCAATAAACACATTTGAAACTCCACTTCCACGAATATATTTACCTAAACAAACAAACAAAACTTTAGCCATGTGAAATGCTCCAAAAACCAGGACAATATTTTTTAACTTATCTGGATTAATTCGCTGGATTTCACGTGCTATAGTGTATATACATTTGTCACAGGATACTGGTAAATAGTTTTGGTGCAACTGGTCCAGGATACTATTGAAATTCAACAATACTGTGTAAACAGTCACATGCTGAGTTACTGGATATGGGATTACGTATTGGTAAAAATCCAACTTGTTTCTGCAGTAGATCCTACTTTGAGCAAAGTGCATTGAAATCACTCCATGGAGGTACAGGTTATACAAGGTTTTCTTCTGGATTGGAAATCTCAGAATTGTGTAGAATGGTATGTGCAATTCTCGAAAACTGCCATAACATATCTGAATTTGCATATGGCTTCTTCTCATCCTCATTCATCATAAATGATTCTGAGGCAACTTCATAATGGCTTGGAGATCAGAATGTTTTGCCGGTTTGAAATAAGGCTGTAACTTTTAGCAGAATCTTTTGAATTGCTTCACATCCCTTGTATGACACCAGTCTTCGATAAGCATGGTTTTACATAGTGTCTTCATGAGAACCTCCCTCACCAAATAAGGCAGCTTCCTTGTGCTAAAAGTGTATGAATCAGTCTTGAAATGGAGACTGCTTACCAGCATACTGTGCAAGGTTCTGGTGATGACGAATAACTTCAGGTAGCTGACACTTAACACTACATGATTGAAGGTTGTTATCAATGTTTTGCTTTTACATTTCTCATCTATTGATTCCCCTATTATCATATCACTTTTGTGAATGCTTCCATATTTCCAATTCTTCATCATCTTTATTTCTAAGGATATCACATTCTTCAATGGGGTTTCGGTCTACATTGAATAATGTACTGAAAAAGCTCATAAAACACATCAGGTATTTCACTTTCAGTTCAACAGCTTCTAAGGTCCTGAGCATCACTAAATTTATCACTGAGACTAAAGTCTAGCTTCTGCAATGCTTCTCTCAATAGAATGATACATTCTTTAACAGAATTGTAGCTTCTTATGACATCTGCTACTTCTTCTGTTTGAAGGGCTGCAGAAAAGATCCGGAGTGGATTCTGAAAACCTAATGCTATTTCCAAAGTCATCACACAACATTAGGTTTGGTCCCTAGTTACTGACTTTGATCTCTTCATTTTGTATATTCTACTGGTCTCTAACGTAACTTAGGGTGTATCCATAAACTTTATCATTTATAATCCAGATTTAATAGCATGGGCTATGCAAGAAAACACCTTTTCTTATACTTAAGGTGTACTTTTCCCCATCTGATTGAAGTTTCCGTTTGTATACCCGGAAATACAATTATCGTGACACAATAGATCGGCACCAAAAACACTTGACACCTCTTGCAAGTCACAAGTGAAATGAGTGATGACATCATCTTGTAAGTAGAAAGCTGCTTTCAAAAAACCCTCAGCTCTTGGCTACTCACTCATTCTAGACTTCTGGTAAATATGATTCAGAGATTTCTGGTTTTAGAAGTAATTCTTGGTTGAGGTCTGTGGTGTCATGTGCGTTTCCCAGCAGAATTTCTAAGATCTTCTTCAGTTGATTGAAAAGGGTTTGCTTAATCTTCATTTGCTATACTTTCCTTCTCACTTAGAATTGAGAAAAGGGACGTCTTATGGCAGCATTGTGTGTAGCATGCATTACCCATAGGGTAGTAAAACACTGATCGGCATCTCATAGAATGAATTCAAACGGTTAGTAACATTTTTGCTGCTGCTGCTCTGATTTTTGTCACTATAATTTTTAGTACCTACCAAACTATCAGTCATTTTACTACATATGATGCACAATTTTCATCTAATTTGAAGTCGGATACGCCGTCTTTTGACACTCTAGACAAGTGGTTCCCAACCTTTTAGAGTCATCCCCCACTTTTGTCAAAAAGATTACTAGTATTCCCCCCTTTCCATTTATTAAGTTGCAACAAAGAATAATTTCAAATAATAAGTTTATTTTATGTATAATTAGACAGCTTCATACTAAGAATTAGTTTAATTTTATAATTGTACATCTGCTGCTGTTACTCAAAGAAAGCAAGCGAAAATAATTAGAACACATCATTTGATATTCAAATTTATTACAAAAAGAATAAATTGTAACTGATATACACATCAATGTGATCTCTGTTCTTGTTTTTTGCTACTAGTTCTTTGATTTGTGGTTCTGTTAGTGAGAGAGCAGATCTTAAATCGACTTGATAAGTGCAGAAAACCCTATCTCTAGACTGGACTTTTATTTTTACCTAATAGCCTTATTCACCCCTTGGACTACCCAAATTTCCCCCTTGGGGGGATTTCCCCCCTGATTGGGAACCACTGTTCTAGATAGTGGTGTAATGCTGTGTGAATATGTTTTGAGGAGGGGGGAATGGTATTCCCTCACTATTAGAAACCGTCAACCAAAACTGTCAACATAAGTTTCTTCAGTTTTCAAGTCGGTCTGGCTGGCTGGCTATGTATTTATGTATCAAGTATACAGGCCACACCAATGGAGCTATAGGGCTGAAAATTTCAACATTTACCTTATTATGTCTAGTAAAAACGTTATTTTTGTTTTTTTTAAAATTCTCCCCCTAAATAGGTTTTTAGTGGGAGGTTCGATTTGCAATGTAAGTTCCTGCTAAATTGATCCCATAGTTTGTGTCCAACAGCATTCACGCTTTTTTCTGAAAATTCCGACATTTTAGTGACCACTGCCCAACAAAAGGCAAGAGAAGTAACTTTTCAAAATTTCTAATTGATCACCCCTAACACAGCATGCTGCTAAAGGAATTTGGTCATGTGACAGTTTCTATTGAGTGACTAACCAGACCTATCTATATATTACTTAAATTATTTATTTAAACAATTCACTCATAAAAAATTAGCCAGTATACTCATCCCATATGGCCTCAAGGCATCTCTGGAATTGGTTAAATTAAAAAGATTTTCTCGGGACGGTTGGGGGCTAAGGCGCCCCCCCCCCTCGGAAGCAGGCAGCCCTGCTTTCCCTCATCTCTTGTTTTAGCACTACACAATCTCTAGACAATTTTACAACATCCATATCTTCATTTCATTCCAGCAACCTGCAAACAAAAACACAATAAAATAAGACATACAAAATATTAAGTTTCAGGGGCACAGGAAGCAATTTAGGGTAGGGGGGGGGGCTTTTCATAAAGGGCATTTATTACATATATTTTGAAAATGGCTAAAATTGGCTAAAGATTTTCATTTCCAGCCAACTTTATTGCTAAAAATGTTTTATATTCTTATTTAAAATCCTCTTATCAAATAAAATAACAAGACTCCAGCACAAATTATTAATGAGAATAAAACATTTACTTTTATTAAACTGTCTAATTATTTTTTTTAAATTGGCAAGATTTTTGGCTATTGTAGATTTTTATCTGATAAATTGGGAAAAAAAATCAGCCCGATCTAACTGAAAAATGGTTACTTTGGCAACACTGGGTTGTCTACAATGGTACACGTTTCTATCAGGTTAATGCATTTTCTATGGCTCACCAACCCATCATCCAGTTAGTGGTTTTCAGTTGAAGATCAAAAGATGAGATCGATGAGAGCTTGTATGTCTTACACTTTCCTTTTTTCATAAAGGGTACACAGGTGCCCCTACTTACCCTGTGCCAAAAAATAAGGGGGTGGGGCAGCTGCCCACACGGTTCCTGCACCCCCATTAAGAATACCTGAAAATTAACCACTTTAAGCTTCTGTAAACATCACTTTTACCTCTCCTATTAGCTTCGAGATGGTCAAATTATTAGATATAGTGAAAGTTTCATGCAAATCGGTCTGGTATTAAGAGAGATATGACAAGTTTTGTGATTGAATGGCAGCCATCTTTGATGACGTCATAGCTAGGTAACCTACCAGGGGATAGATGTCCACTCAAATCAAAAATACTAACTGAGACACCTACTAAGAATTTCTTTAAAAAATCAACTTCTCCATACTCCACCATTCCTAGAGAACCATAATAATAATATACAAGTATGATTCCATTCTATGAAGTAACCTATTTAGTTAGGATTTTATTCTATGCTTTGAACTACTTAGCCTCTCATCTCTCATGGCTAATAAAACTGTATTGGCATCTTTTAATATAATACAAGTATGATTGCATTCTATGAATTAACATATTTAGCTAGGATTTTATTCTATGCTTTGAACTACTTTGTTCAGTTTGTTGTTCCATTGAATAAAACCTCAATGAGTATTTCCTTTGTGTGCTGGTTGCAAAACATGTGTGCCTGTGCACACGCACACAGCTTACGGGGAACTATGACCATGAGGCTCTTCCATAACTGAAAAAATTATATCTGCAGTAAATGGATCAAGATTTGTTCAGACTGATTTATGGATTATTGCCACTTGTAAGAATCTTTGATTCCCAGATCTAAGACTATCTATATGAGATTAAATTAAAAATTAATCCCTGCAGTAAATGGATCAAGATTTGTTCAGACTGATTTATGGATTATTGCCACTTGTAAGAATCTTTGATTCCCAGATCTAGGATTATCTATATGAGATTAAAGGGGAAAAAAACCCTACTGGATGACTTAGACTTATGAGGAAGGTTAAAGAACACATTGGCTAAAATGTGGTGCAGGAGAACCTCCCCCAAAGGAAAATATCCCCCAATCAAAAAGACATCAGAATATAACTTTGTTTGGCTCTTGTTGATTATGAAAAAGCATTTGATTTGGTAGAACACCGGACTATTCCACTCTATATGAAAATGCCACTGCAATAATTTGACCTGATAAAGATACAAAGGAGTGAGACAAGGGGATACAATTTTGCCTAATCTATTTACAGCAAGCCTTGAAAGCACCTTTTGGATAATTGAGTGTGGGAAAATAAGATTAGATTTAACAACCACATTAAGTCGTTCAAACATATAAAATACAGTAATAACACCACATTATCCAAATATATCTGGAAACTAAAAAATTAAAATATGCGGCCCTCCATTAAATGGGAATTTATTACTTCAACACCGGAACGAAAAAATGCACTACAGAGATGTCAATTGTGTTTAGAGGAAAAACTAAATATAATTGAATTCCCAAATGAACAACTTCTCTTAAATTCTAAAAATGAATTTATTTCCAAGTGCTGCCAGACACATAGTTTTTTATTAAAATATTTTGATAATTACAACCCTGACAACAACTTTAACAACTAATATCATAAACGTAAAGTTTACGAAAACTACATTCCCTTAGTGTAACATACAGCTATATTTTATTTTTTATTTTTTCTCTCACCCAGTAATAGATCTTATATATATCATTTCTTATTAATATTCTAATTACACCCCTTTAAATTTTAACCTTATTATTATTATTTTTTTAAAAACCACAAAACCCTCAAAATTTAAAAAACTTTGTTATTTTTTTAAAAGAAATCAATCGCTGACATGACTACTTAAATTCAAAATTCAAATTTTA
>VCCN01003376.1:6151417-6173204 GCA_006491835.1 Architeuthis dux
AACCCATGCATTTTCATTCCTTTTACAACTGCAGGAACAGACAGAGAATGAAAGCGCATGTCACTAACATTACCCATTCTTTCTCTAGTATCAATAGCACTCTAGCTTTACTTACGGCAGTCTGACCCTTAAGGCTATTATCACTATAGGCACTATTACTACCGCTGCTACTATTGGCTTACTTACGGCTATCTAGAGATTACTCCGCCATGATCTTTGTTTGTGTTTATACCATATATTTAATAATGGAATCAGATGTATTTAACAATTCTATCAATAATAACTTTTATTATATAGTTTTGACTTAATAATGAACATTATGGCTGATATAACATGCTGCATGTTATATCCCTATGTAAAATAATGAGCATAATAGACAAAACCAAACTAAATCAAATAAACTAAAAATCCGCAAAAAAATAAAATCCCTAAATGTAAAATAATGCATAAAAAGGGTCGTAACAAGGGAGAAACGTTTTGGGGGCCATGAGGTAACTAAGCCAAATGCAGCTGGAGGTTTGGGGGCACTGTAAAACCCTGAAAATTTCCAATTTCTCAGCATATCAGGTCCGAAATTCCTTGCATCATAGCAGTCTGAGATGATACAATATATAGACGTGTAAAAAGCCCAACCATCCTAGCAACTGCCTAACCTAACTTTTTAAAGCTTTGGTTCATGAGGATCAATTTAAGACCAGACAACAATTCTAAAAATTACCAAAAGTCACATGATTGATGACGTCATCAAAAGGGACTACATTTTTTTAAAATGTAGATATCTTTGGACATAGGTCACAATCAGATACAAATTGCATATCTAAATAAAGCAAAGTAGGACATATAAAAATATGTCAGAATTTCTATTTTTAGATTATGATGTAATCATTTTTTAATGTTTTTTTTAGCATCAGTCTTGCTACATAAAGTTTGCTCTAGCATATTTATTATGGTCGTATTTCAAATACCAACTCTGCTGTATGTTGCATTTTCCATGTGCTCATATTAATAGAGAACATCTGTATATTTTGACACCAACACAACGTCACTACCAACGACGCATGGTGAACAAGACGCGTGTCCGCTTCTTCATAGTTTCACTTTTTTGTTACTGAATATGTTGTCTCTCCAGCCATAACTATGTGTCGATGATGTTTCAAGGTACTTGGCAATGGGGTGTATTAGCTCTTAGTGTGAATGCGTACATACATAATCAAAATTTGGAACAGCGATAGATTTTGTTTGGGCAACAAATCTGGACTGAACAAAGAATAAAGAAATACAGCCAGACCATCAATGAACTATGAGCAGCCTTTGGGGTCTCTTCACAAATTGAGCCAGATTCAGGGATGCCTTGCCCGACTGCCTGAGGGATGCATCAGCTGTGGCTAAAGCTAACGGCACTGCTGTCATTGGGTATTGAAATACCTCTTCTAAGCTGAGATTTTGCAATGATCAGACAAAATGCTTGGTGGTCTTCTTGTAGTAAAGATACTAGTTTTTGTGTTTTTCTTCTTTTCGAGGCCATTGTTCAGCTTCATCCCCTCGATTGGTTTTTCGATGACAAAGATCCTAAACAAGGCATTTCCGGTAGCAGGGACATTGAGCATATCTATCACTACAGATATTTTGGTGAGCATGTGTCAAAGTGATTGTCACTGTAATACTTTAGCTGGAACTTCAGACTTTTTACATGATCGGCATGATTCTTTCTTCTAGCTGGAGTTTTTTGGAGGTTGTTTTTAAAATAAGCTGCTCCCTAAACATCTTCTGGAGTTTACTGTGATTATGGATAGTTCGAATCCACGTATCAACTGCTGAAGAGTTAGTGCAAAAGCCGACCCTGAAAGGTCCTGAAGTCCATTTTGTTTCCTTATTAAACAATTCTGTTATTAAATCTCTGTGAATCGACGTGAATTTCCCACCTCCAATACTTCCTCCCAAACCATTCACTCTCAGTTCTTTCAATGCTGGATGACCCTGCTGTTGTAAAGAATGCAAACAAACATGTTGGTAGCTACAATATCTTGCATAATTTTGATGGTTGAATGAGAAGATCTGGTTCAGCATAACCCTCTCAGACTGACGATGTAGCTCTATGTTTCCTCCTCTTAGTTGATACCATTGCAGTCATTGGGGAAACATCTTTGAGATAAGCGATGGTAATGCTTGCTTCAAAGCTATCCTCTGCTTTGGTTGGATCAGTAAGTAGACTTTCAAATTCTGATGAATTGATTACTTTCTCCATTGTACTTGAGATTGGTTCTTTTCTTAGAGCAACGAGCAAAGACAGCAATTCTGGTGATGTATTGGTATGACAAACTGTTATTTCTTTGACCTTCAACTGGACAAAGGAATCAAAGCATTCTAAATGGACTCTCATGCATCTACAGTAATGATGTCCTTCAAATGACTGATCTGCAGCCCCGTGGCTATCAAACCTGGGTCAATGGACCATTGCTTGTATCCTCTGCATCTATGCCGTTTGAATAGCATTTTTTGTCTGATACGTAGTTGGTGAAATCCACTCATTAGCAAACTTAAGTTTTGGTACAGATCTTTATTCTTCCAGAGGATAAGATACAGTTTTGAGTAAGAATAAATAAATGTTTGGAATATCTAGATCAGTTGGAGACCGGGCTCCAGACTAACTTTTTTCACCACCGTCCCAAAGGAAATGTAAACCGCCCTGAAAAACAATTTTAACTGTCCCGAAGGAAATGTAAACCATCCCAAAATCAAATTGTTGTTTCTTTACTTTGTTATTATCATCTATAGTTGTTAGTAGCATAAAAAAAACATCATTAAAATGTTGAGGAAATAAATAATTGCCAAATTCCAGTTTAGCTAAATCATCATCAGTCAAGCAATTGCGTATTTGCAAGGATTCACCTTTGTATTTTCCAGCTGGGAAGAAAGCTATAGTTTCCTGGAATTCTGGTTGGCTTCGCAGCCTTTTGGCTAAGATCAAAGTGTAGTATCTGTTCTTTGAAAACGCCATGGCCTCAAAGTTCAGAGAAATGTGGCCCTTCGGGGGTCCTTGTGGCATGCTCAGGTATTGTCCTGGGAGAAGTAGTGCAGGATTTCTTGGCTGTGGCTAGGATCAAAGTGGAGTATCTGTTCTTCGAAACCGCCATGGCCTTGAAGTTCAGAGAACCACGGCCCTTCGGGGGTCCTTGTGGCATGCTCAGGATTCCTCCTGAGAAGCTTTTGGGAGCTCCACCCCTTCCTCCCCCTTTATCCTGGTCCTCGTGGCATTTGTCTCAGGGATTTGGGATTCTCCCCCCTCAAGTCTCTAGTCATGGGGACTGGGGATCCCCATCCTCCTACCCCCTACTGAATTCGGCACTAAATGACCCACCAAGGGTCGATGTGCTGTTAAACAAAACAAACAAAAACAAATCCTGGAATTCTTGGATTATTTTCTTCAATGCAAATATGTGCTCAATGGCACATATTAACAACCCCTGTTCATCATCTTTGTTCTTTACATCTTCTAAAAGCTCATTAAGAAGGAAAGCAGATTTATCACGGATAATTCGGGTTCTTGTTTTCTTTCGGCATTGAGATCGATTCCAGTAACTTGCAGTTTTGCTAGAGCAAACTTTATGTAGCAAGACTGATGATAAAAAACATCAAAAAATGATTGTCATAATCTAAAAATAGAAATTCTGCCATATTTTGTCAAACTATACATCATTTGATAGGTCTATTTAAATATGCAACATGCCTTTTTTTGCATGGCGCAGCTGTGATGCATTTTAATCTTGTTTATTTTTTTCCACTCAAGTATATGTAAGCTGCATAGTCCACTATACATTTTTAAAATCCGGTCTCACTTACATGCTTGAAATTATAGCACTTTCCTCCTTTTTAACGACTATTTCTTGTTTATTTCTTTTATACAACATTCACTTTCATTCTTTGAAGCACTTTTCTACTTTTTTAATGACTATTATTGTTTATTTATTTTATACGACACTCACTTTTATTCTTCGAAGCACTTTTCTACTTTTTCTTTTAACAACTATCCCTGTTTATTTCTTTTATACAATACTCAATTTTATTCTTTGGTGCACAATCTCCCTTTTTTAATGACCATTTCTTGATTACCAAAAATTGTTTCAGAAAATTTTGACCTTCAATCTATATATTGCACATTGAATATCACAGGGGAAAGGATTGTCAGTGGTCAGGAAATAATTTAAAGCATTACTGGCAAAATCAGGTTATTATATATATAATGCAAATGCATCGCTAATGATTAACTAACAACAAAGATGCACTGAATATCAGGAAGAAATCCATTGAAAACCAGGAAGGATTGTCAGTGGTCAGGAATTGCTGACAGAATAGGGCTATTATATGTATAAACCATTTCCTTTTACTGTTGGATTAATATATCTTTGAAGAATGGAAAGAACTAATTCTACCAGGTTTTTACACTACAGAAGCAACAAGAGGGAAAGATATTTTTAATAAGTATTGTTGTGTTCACATTTTCTAGATAATCTATCATATTGATGAATTAACAGAAAATCATTTCTTTATTTCCAGATTTCCAGAAGATGAAGAACAGAAATTCTGGAATGCCAGACTTTTAGTCTCAACCGAAATTAAATTGATTGAGAAGAGGAAACCTGAAGATTAAGGCATCTAATCAAAGGCCATGAGAAGAATTGGTTCAGGATCTAAAACAAAAGGACAGTAATACATTGTTTACAGGTTTACTCAGAAGCCAACCAACATGAACAAAGCTACAAATGCAGACAGCATCATTAAAGATTGTAGTTTGATTGTTTCAAGAACGAAGAAAAAAGAGAAAAAAGTGTTGAAGTGTAATGTATGTCTGGAAGAATTTATTTATGATTCCGCTTTAGTGAAGCACATAAGAACACACACTGGAGAGAGGCCTTTTAAATGTGAAGTGTGTGGTAAAGACTTCTCTGGAAGCTCTACCCTTAAGGTGCACATAAAAACACACAATGGGGAGAGGCCTTTTTTATGTCAAATTTGTGACAGAGGATTTTCTTCAAAAAGCACATTGAAAATGCACCTAAGAATACATACTGGGGAGACGCCTTATCACTGTGAAGTGTGCGGAAGGGGTTTCTCTCAAACGAGTACCCTTCAATATCACATGAGGACACACACTGGAGAGAAGCCTTTTAAATGTGAAGTGTGTGGTAAAGACTTCTCTGGAAGCTCTACCCTTAAAGTTCACATGAAAACACACACTGGAGAGAAGCCTTTTAAATGTGAAGTGTGTGGTAAAGACTACACTCGATTGGATAGCCTTAAATATCACATGAGAGAACACACTGGAGAGAAGCCTTATGAATGTGAAGTGTGTGGTAAAGACTTCACTCAAAGGTCTAAGCTTAAAGTCCACATGATTGAACACACCGGGGAGAAGCCTTTTAAATGTGAAGTATGTGATAAAGATTTTTCTGATAGGGGTAATTTAAAAAAGCATATGAAGACACACACTAAAGAGATACCATTCTGTGAGAGATGTGAGAGATCTTTCCATTCCATGTACCACTTAAAGAAACACATGACAATGCATATTGAATAATAATCACAATCCAGAACACTGGAGAGAAGCTTTTTAAATGTTAAGTGTCTGGTAAAGACTTCTCTCAAAGGTTTAGCCTTAAAGTTCACATAAGAGACCAACACTGAAGAGACACCATTCTGTAAGTGATGTGCAAGATCCTTCTCTAGCATGAGCAACTTAAAGAAACACGACAACATACATTGAAAATAACTACAATCACTAAAACAAATAAGTCATATAGCAGAGGTTATGAATAAAAATGAGATGGATTGGCACTTCAGTGTTACTCCCAGTGTATATATGTTTGATATTTTCTTATTGCATCAATAACTTTGACAGTAAAACATAATAATAATCTCCTCAACTTTTTACACAATGTATCTTTGGAGACTCAAATTGTCCATTTTTTGTTTATAAATAATTTGTTTATTCTCAGTGACAAAATAAGGACTTGTTTTCTTTTTCTTTTTTTTAGTGTAATACTGTTTGCTACATTAACTACAGTGAATATCCAACTTTGGAATTGTCACCTCATCTTGGGCTTCAGGTTACATAAATGAATTTCCCTTGGCGAACAGAGACTGGAGTTTTAAAATTTCAGTTAGGTTATTGTTTTGTGATGATGACGTCAAATACCAATAACTACTTTACCAAAATTTTAAAACTTTGTTTCATTTGTATTTCGTTTTATTCTGGCAAAACATGTAAATAAATTGTTTATTTTACAAACAATGTATTTTTGCACATTGTCACTGTTAATATCATATATATATATTATATGTACAAGGTCTGTCCATAAAGAAAGCAAACTTTTGAAACAGTGCGTCAATGAGACATTTTAGAGTGCGCTGATTGATATGATATGTAGCAGTGACCTTGACGGTTTGAATTAAAAAACTGCATCAATTCACGTCAGTTTTTAAACTACACATGCAAGAATGAAAGTGTGTCTAGTGTGCTTGGCGTTTTTTTCCCAAGTTAAACAATGAAGGTTTTAGAAGTCCTGTAATTCATGGAAATTGTCACCTAACTGTCCGTGAAGTTTCTGAAGAGGTAGGAATCTGTAAAAGTTTGTGCAACATGATTTTCAAAGAAAGACTGATGATGCATCATGTTGCATTTTATTCAATTGTCAGCAGATTTTGCGGCAAAACAATTCATCAAATATTTCAAGAAGAGTCATTTTTTAATTTACTGGAATGAGAATGACATGTTGTCAAACTCCAGTCCAAGTTGGAGTTGACTTTGTTTTTCCACCATAACAACAAGAACAATCCTCAGCTAATTTAGGCGAGGTAACTCTTCGCTGTTTGTCTGTCATGTTAAACCAAACCGATATATAAAATTAACATTTCCCTACCGAGTTTTGAAATCCTGACCAAGTGAACAGTAGCCAGCTCTCTTACTGACTGAGCTCTTTAGGAAAATTTATGTTACAAATATGCAAGTCAATTTCATCCTTATGAATATATACATTTATACAAAAAATATATATTCAAATAGTTCTTCGGATGATTGAATTCTAGTTCTGCTTTTCATATATTTTATATTAAACTTATTGAATATATTTATAAAAGTAAATGGATCTTCATTTTGCATAAACTGATTCACAGCAAGGTTTTCAAATGATTATTGTATTTTGAGATATCATTTTGATGTTACTGATTTTACAAGCATGAGATTTATGTCCTTAGATGATTCTTTTGACCTGTTCTGATGTCAACCTTTTTCTTTCCCAGTATTTCTCTGCTTTGACATTTTTGAGAGAATCTCTAGCTTTCCAGTTGCTTGTTTGTTCACCTGCCACTGAGTTATCTCCCCTGGTGTCAGTATTTGCTTGGCTAACATATTCATGACAGGAATCGTCAGCGGATCATACCAGACATGAAATTTGGACTTTTTTAGTGATCACCACCCAACAAAAGACGAGAGAAGTAACTTATTCATTAATCACCCCTTTTTCCAATTTTTTTAATTGGTACACATACAACAATGGGATCCAAAGATTTAAGACAAAAAGGTTATTTCTCTTGAACATAGGTGAAAATAATCCCTTATTTAAAAATTGTTTTCGATCACGCATGACGATGTTAGAAAACAACAAAAAAGAGAAATACGAAAGTGTGTATCAAGTAAAGAAAAAACTTCATATAGCTCATCGTAAATAAATTTCCCTTTATTTAAAACAATTTCAAAGACAAAACATTTTTTAATTAAATTAAAATAAAAATTGTGTTATTTAAAAAAAATAATTTGTTTTTGTTTATACAGTCTCTGCAGACTTTTGACACCCTATTTTCAAATGTTAATTAAAATTTATAAAATGTTGTTCGTAAGGTTTTTCTTGTTTTTGAAATACTAAAAATCAAGTATTCTTCCTATGTGTTGTTTTTCATCATTACTGAACAAAAGAACGAATAATTACGATTTTCTTCAGAAAAACACTAGATACCCTTTTTTCAGGTTGTGGGGGTCAAACATCTTTCGACAGTTCCCATATTAAATGATTGTTGACAGCTTCTGTTATCATAAAAGCAGCAGGTGCTGATACAAGTGACAAGTACGGAAGACAGTACCTCTACTACTCTTTATAAACACAGGTAATGCAGTTGTCTTCTCTTGTACCGGAAAAGCTAATAAAAGGCCCATAAATTCGCACCTGAAAAAGAGTAACAAAAGAGTAAAACTAATAATTTTCAAAAAGATTTTTTCTCTTTTTATGGAAAATAACTATAAATTATATTTTATCAAATGAATGAAAAATATTGCCAATTAGAGCAATATTTTTTCTTCAGTTCTTTTACATTCCTAATTAACTAATTAACATTCTTAACTAATTAACTTTTTAGCGAAAAGAAGAAGCAAAACATCCCTTACCTTGTCGATTGACGTCGGCGTGTATAACACTTGTTTGCGAAAAAAAATCCTCCTCTTTTCGTGACTTAAGCCTTTTGTCAGTTAACTTGGTGACAGGGGTATGGTAACACTAACTCCTACCTCCAGGGTGGAGGTGTAATGAACGCTTGTTCAAACGCTAATCATTGAAATTCTTGGTAATTCGACTAACTTCGGCGAACTCATCTCTGTCTCTTGTGTGTGTGTGTGGGGGGGGGGTTATATACAGTTAATTTTTAATTACCCTCAGCCTCCAGTCAACCAGGACAGCTTTTAACCGACATCCGTTTGAAGGTCAGAGATTTTGCCTCCCCTTCGCCCGACCACTGGTATGTAATGAAATTTTTTTCTTCACACTTTCATTATATGAAAAAAAATGTATGCGATAATAAATAAAATAAATCCAAATGAGTGAGAAGAATGAAAATGAAAAAAAAAAAAATTTTCCCCGAAATTTGGAATAGAAACTTATTTAAAATAAATTTCATCCTTTATTAGATAAGTATTGAAAATTTTATTAAAATCAAGTTGATTTGTTTCATTCTTTAAAAAATCTAGTTGAGCGCAAAAATTGAGAACATTTCCAATGCAAATAACTGCTGGAGGAGAAAAAAGTTTACATTTCTCGCGATATTTACGCTATCTATATTCAACAATATCTCCGGTTCTATAAGGTGTACACAAATAATTTATATCTCATATTTCGCCAATCTTTCAACTTACTAATGACACTACAACTTTCTGACGATAAAATTAAGTTTTATATGATTTTGACGTATTTATTTTCACAAGGTGTCAATTTCCGCTAAGTAGGTCACAAAGTCCGCAGTGATCTCGCTGTTGCTAGTTATATTTACTAGCTACAATGTGTTACTAAAATAAACTATTATATAAATTTGTATGAAATTGTGAATCAAATCATTGTTATTTAATTGTATGATCGGTCATGATTTTCGTTTTAAAATAATGCTTACACCACGAATTTATTTAGTTTTGTCTTTGAAATACTCTTAAATAAAAGGAAATTTATTTGCGATGAGCTAAATGAAGTTTTCTTTTACTTGGTACGCACTTTCATCTTTGTCGTTGTTTTCTAACGTCGGCATGCGTGATCGAAAACAATTTTTAAATAAGGGATTATTTTCGTCTATGTCCGTGTATTCAAGGGAAATAACTTTGTTGTCTTCAAAGATACAGTTTTGAGCTTTTCTCACTTTGAATCCTGATTGCTGCTTGCAAAAATTAATTCCTAAATAAAAAGAATTGTGTTCTCAGTTTGAAGACCCAAGTAAACTGTCTGTCAGATCTGATGGATTTAATTGTTATCTTTAAACATTTAGTTGATTATCTGCACCCCAGATCTGCTAAACATCACACTTTTCGACAGGTGAGGCTCCCACAAGAAAATTAGTCATGAAATTTGAAATGTTATTACTATGTATATAATCACATCTTTTAAGGAATTCCTATCAAATTTCAGGAAATAAATTACTCAAAAACTGTTTCTTACATTTTAGACAATTGCTTTATTTATCACTAAAGAGGATGATTTGAGATTTACCCTTGGAAAATACTTTATTTAGAAAATAAATAATGAAACCATTGGTGGCTGCTGACGTGACTGACTTTTCTAACGGCGCTCTTCAAGCAGTGAGGTACGAAAGTTCGCTCCACCAAAAGGGACGGAAGGCAACCGACACCGTCTCAAGAATCGTACAGATTATCGCAGTGAATCCTAATCCATTTAATCCTTTTCAAATACAGAAACCACCAAAGTTTACGCATTCGATCATCTTGTAAGTATTTGAAGCTTTATTTTACTAATTAACTTGAACAAATAGTAACAAACTCAGTCTTTTCGATGACCGCTTCATATTCGATTGTACTTAACTCATAGACATACCCACGGAACTTTTTAAATCGTCGACACCCTATTTTAAAACGTAGTTAACCTTTTTAAAAATGTGTTCTCAAGTTTTTTCTTGTTCTTGTTAGAAAGAGGAAAGTCCAAGTTATTGTAAAAGAAACAGAAATTTTCATTAATTACAACGTAGAATTGAACTTTTAAAATAAATGCTTACTTTTAATCGATAAATCAATTATTTTGACGCCATTTTGTTGACGTCTTAAAATTTTTTAAAATTGAGATTTTGTAATTATAAAATCTACTAAAAATAATTTACACTCACAATTGATATAATTTTATTTGCAAAAGTTAGTTTCATCATTATTCAACTGAAATGCTGCTTTAAAAAAACAGCTTTTTCAACAGTAGGTTTTGGTATAATCGGTGATCGGATATCGATCAGTGATCGACAGGTTATGTCAACAATAGTAGACGACATGTCTGGAGGGCTTTAAGCCTTTTTGAAAGATGGGAAAAAAAGCGGTCGAGTCAGTTTCTTTAATGACCGGAAGTCACTTGATTGGCAAGACTATTTACTTTACCGCCCATCCGTAAAAAAATTATTGTCCAATTAAAAATAACAAAAAAACTATATGAAAAATTACCCTGAGCAGTAATTTTTAAAACAATTATTTTATTTGATAAGTTACCCTTTCTTCGTTAAAATGACATACATTTCGATCTGGTACAATAAGTGAAAGAATAAGAAAAGTTTTTTCTTAAAAATCGAATTAATCGAAAAAATATTTTTAAATCTCTCTAAAAAAATTTTAATGCTAATATATTTTTTATTTTACACAGAAATTATCCATAAAATATGAGTTAGCAAATTAAGATACAAACTTTCCAAGAAAAGCAATATTTTTCTTTATTTTTCAGTTTTTTAAATTCCTAAATAATGCTTTGGTACTAATTCCCTGAAGCTGCTTTTTCAAAAATGTAAACAGAATTTATTTTGCCATGGATATATCTTTATATATGTGCAAAAAATATATTTTGATAGCTATTATAATAAAAAATCAAAAAAATCATCAAATGAATTAAAGAAGGGTTTTCATCACATAAAAAAATGTTTTTTCCTGGAAACTTCTTTAAAAAAAAGTGTCCTTTATTATATAAGTATCGGAAATTTTATCAAAATCCAATGAATATTCAATGTTTTGTTCATGAGAGCTTTGTGAAATTTTGGTATGTAAATCATTATATGTAATCTTTTGTTTACACTGCTACAGCTTTTTGCACTATATGTTTTCAAAATATCTCCGGTTATATAAGGTGTACACAAGTAATTTTTTATAGAGATTTTTTTTCAAATCTTTCTTCTTACTGATATCACAAAAATTCTGATGATAAAATTAAATTTTGGATGATTTTGACTTTTTTTTCATAAGGAGTCCAGTTTTGACAGCGAAGTCCTACATTAGCGGGAAAACATTTTTCTTTCACTCATGAAAAAGAATTCAGGTGAAATAATTTTAAATCTGCCAAAATATTTGATCTTTTATTGAATCTAAAAATTATCTGCAATCATTTTGAATGGCTAAAAGTGGCTAGATAATAAAGGTGAATCCTTTATTGAAAACTGATTGAATCATTTTGATTGGCTAAAAGTGGCTAGATAATAAAGCCAATTAGGTGAATCTTAATAAAAATAAATATTTATTGATGTGGTCATTCATATTTTTTATCAACACTGAAATACCCCCCACCCGCACTCTATTTAAAAAAAACATAATTAAAATTAAAATAACTCGTTTGTAATTTATTTCTTCTATTTGCAAAAGAGAAGGTCAATTTTGTTTTAAAAAAAGATTCTAAAATTTAAAAAATTTTTCATTTTTTAGGGTTGGGATATCTTGCCCACAACATGCATATGTTTTATTTTTGTAATAAAAGCAATGAAAGTAAAAAGTTTCTAGTTCGTTATCTACAAAGTTTTGATGCAGTTATCCTTGTATTGTAGCATGCATTGTATTGATTAAAAGATTTGATTTGTAAGTCCAAACTTAAAAATGCATGTGGGCAATCCCTCATAAGAAAAGTGGGACACAAATGCCCTAGTACCAATTGAAAGCATTTAAAATTGAAAGAAAACAAACTTTATTTCTAAGAGAACTGCGTGTGGACAGACATGAAATTTTTGCAATATTATGTCATGTGGAAATATAACTACGACGTAGGGGAGGTAATTGTGCATGGATGGGCGCCAGAATTTAACCACTTCTTCTTTACTCCATTGTGTACCCTTCCACGAAATCCCATTAAAATCTATTGAGTACTTTTGGAGATATTGTGTGCACAGACAGATGGAAAAACAGATGCGACCAAATATATATACCGCTCAAATTATGTTGGCTGAGGAAACAATGGAAAAACTTAGCAGCAAACAAGAATCATTTTCGTATGACAGATTGAAAGTTTAGCATCATAGTTACATTGTAAATAGAACTCCTGCAAAAGCATTGGTAAGAGTTTCATATTTATCCCCAGTGTTATCTTTCAGAAAGTAGTTTAATAACAATGCAAAAACTTAGCAGTAAACAAGAATTAGTCTATCAGAACATTTAGAGGCTGTTGGCAAATGTTTTGTTCTTTGATTAACACTCTATTTTACTTATATACACATCAACACATTAATGAACATTTTATATCAATTGTGGAAATTAAATTTGAAGCAGAGAAAATTAAAGAGTTGGGTGGATAATCGGGTGTTGTATGTTGAAGGTCAGTGTAAAGTACCTGCAAGATGGGTTTGCCGCAACAAAAATAACACAATGAATGCCAGGTTGGTGGCAAAAGACTTCTAGGATCCCGAGGCAGAATCAGTCAGAACTGATTCCCCCACATGCTCTAATTTGAATGAAAACCTTTTTAATGTATCTGTTAGACTTTTGCTGTGCATAAGCAAATGTGAAGATGAAAAGTTATTCTATGTTTCATTCAGTTTGTTTTTTAAAATCATAAAAGGATTGACACAATTACACTTGTTTAGTTGGTTAAATCTTAGAGGGTAGACAATTTACTCATATTGTTTATCAATAATGGAGTGTCCTTTTGTTTCTGATAAATAAAACATAGGCAAAAGTAAAAATTCCTGTATTTAAATTATATTCCATTTATATTTTTTGAACAGTAATATAAAAATGTTATTCATGAATTATATGTTACAGTCCATTGAAACACAAACTGACTTATTATAATTTTATAATTGCAAACAATGGATGATTCTCCTGTTTTAAAAAAAATAATAATTCTTCTTACAGTTTGGATGACCTAATATAATTACAAACAATTCTTGAGTCTCCAGTTTTAGGATTTTTAAAAAATAATTCTTCTTCATTTACAGATATCAATAGGAGGGAAGAACAATAATTTTCAAATTTGAAAAGACACATGCAAACTCAAACCGAAGAGGAAACATATTTTTGAAAAGTGTGTGGACTATCCTTTTTTTTTGCAAAATCTGTACATCAGCATTTTTACTAAATTCACATTTCAAAGTACACATGGAAACACAAACTGGAGAGAAACCTTACTCTTGCCAAGTGTGCAGCTCTGCATTTTCAAAGAAGTCCAATTTGAAAACCCACCTGCAAATACACACAGGAGAGAAACTATTTTCTTGTCAAATGTGTAGATCAACATTTTCAGATAGTTCAAGTTTGAAAAGACACATATCATTACATACGGAAGAGAAACCATTTTCTTGTCAAGTGTGTGGTTCAGCATTTTCAAAGAGTTGCAATTTAATAGATCACAAGCGAATACACACAGGAGAGAAACCATTTTCTTGTCAAGTGTGTGATTCAGCATTTTCAGTAAGTTCCAATTTAAAATACCACATGCGAATTCACACAGGAGAGAAACCATTTTCTTGTCAAGTGTGTGGTTCAGCATTTTCACAGAGGTCCAGTTTGAAAAGACACATCTCAATACACACGGAAGAGAAACCCTTTCCTTGTCAAGAGTGTGGATCAAGATTTTCACAGAGTTCCCATTTAAAAGACCACATGCGAATACACACGGGAGAGAAACCATTTTCCTGTCAAGTGTGTGGATCAGCCTTTCCTAAGAGTTCCAGTTTGAAAACCCACATGCGAATACACACGGGAGAGAAACCATTTTCTTGTCAGGTGTGTGGATCAGCATTTTCATTTAGTTCTAATTTGAAAACCCACATGCGAATACACACGGGAGAGAATCCATTTTCTTGTCAAGTTTGTGGATCAACATTTTCACAGAGTCCCCATTTAAAAGACCACATGCGAATACACACAGGGGAGAAACCATTTTCTTGTCAAATATGTGGATCAGCATTTTCCCAAAGTTCCAGTTTGAAAAGACACATGAAAATACATACAGAAGAGAAACCTCCTCGTTGATATTTGCTAAAATCAATAAGGTTCCTTTGTAAAATATATATGCCGAGCATAAAAGCCCACTGAATTTTATGGTTCCCCGATAACATTGAGGTGTATTTCTCTTTATTGGCAGAAAGTAAAATGATGTGATGTGTTAAGAAACATCAGAATTGTTTTCTTTATTATCAGCACTTGATGAAGTACAATTATTAATTGTCCTCACATTATTTACAAAACACTTTTATATTTTATTCATTAAATTTATTTATGTTGTTCAGGTTGTTTTAATTTATGCATGTTTGGGCACATTGCTTCCTTTTTTTCCATCTTCAATGTTAGAATCAATCAACAAAAATATGGGTGATTCCAGGACAGATCACCCAATGGACAGTACCATCACCTTTGATTTTGCTGAAATTTGGCAGATTCCTAAGTTTTTAGCTAAATCTGATGAACGGTTCCAAATTTATGAGTGAGGTCATGACTATAATTTACCAAATATCTGTCTGTCTGTACGTGTTAGCAAAACTCAAGAACGGCCAGAGCTATGGCCATCAAATTTTCTGTGGTTACTAATGCGGGTAGATTTATAGCAAGTTAACTTTTGAAAATTCCCCCACAAAATCAGTTTTTAGTGGAGGATTCAATTTACTATCTAAGTTTAGGCTAAATTGGTTCTGGCTGCATTAATCCATGTTTTAACATGTATAATGGCCTATATACAAACTTTTTAAGGCTCACTATAATAGAGAAATGATAGGGGAACATTTTTATCATCTATGAATTTTTCTGAAATCCAGTGTCTGAGAGGTCAAATGATGCCCTCAAATATTCATTCATTAGTGAAATTTTCATCCTACATATAAAAAACAACAGCATTTCTGGAATCTACAGATTATTCTGATTCCAAGTATGTATACTTTTATAGAGCTACAACCAACAGGAAAAGTTATGGCAATTTGAAAATTGCAAAGTTTACATTTTACCTCAAAATGACCTCGCTCAAAACTTTTGAACTGTTGGTCTGATTTATCTAAAAACTTGGGAATCATGTTTTTTACTCCAAATCTACCCTATTCCAAGTTTCAAATTGAAGTAGTGATGGTGTTATTTTCCAATTTTATTGGGTGATCTGTCCTGCTATCACTCGTATGCTGATATGGCAGCTATAACAATACAATCAAAAGCAGTGTTTTATATGAAGTTGAAACTAAACGCTCCTAATGAAAGGTAAAAATGAAGCTCAAAAAAGATTCTTTTTATACATGGAGAAGGTATCAAATGATCGAACATGGCAAAAGTGGATTGCAAAGTTTTGTGCTGGAGATTTCTCACTCAGAGATCAAGTAGACCAGTTGAAAGCAATCAAAACATGACTTGAGAATAATCAACATTATAGGACAGGTGAGATAGCCAATATACTTAAAATATCTAAATCAATCATTGAAAATCATTTGTACCGGCTTGATTATGTTAGTCACTTTGATGTGTGACATACACATTAAAAAGCAACTAGGCCATATTTCTGGATGAGATTTGCTACTAAAATGTAACAAAGATGTTTTAAAACAAAAATCTTGGGGGCCAGTCTTCATAGAAAGAAGATGATATATATTTGGTGGGATTGGAAAGCAGTCCTGTATTATGAACTCCTGCAGAACAAAATGATTAGTTATAACAAGTACTTGTCCCAGTCATGCCAATTGAAGGCAGCAATCATCCGACAGAAAACATTCAGAATTGGTTAAAAGACAGGGTGTAATACTACATCAGGAATACATTAAACCGCCTCTTTGGTCACCACACAGCTACAGTTTGGCTGGAATGTTTTCACTCATCTTCCATATTCACCAGATATTGCAACACAGACAGTCGCACAGAGCACTAAATGCTAGAGGTGCCTGTCATGTGTTCTAGACAGTAGAACTTTCCAAAGAGAACAGTCAAAATAAGAAAATTCCCTGATGTAAAGTCAGATGAGATAGAGTGCTCACAATAAGTTCACCTTCCCCCCCCCCCCGGGGGGGGGGCACCAAGAACCTTCGGTCTGGCCCTGCTTCAGATGACCATTTATACTGGTCTTTATAGAATTCTTTTAATGAAAAATTTCATTTCCCTGGAAGATTGCAAAAGGAACCTACAAGGCAATTTAATGATACTTAGGTTTACAGGTGATGGCTTCATAAGAATTGGTTAAAAGAAAGGCTGCATGTTTTTTTGATGTTTTTTAACAGAAATGGCAGCTATAACAATACAATCAAAAGCAGTATTTTAAATGAAGTTAGTTGAAACTAAACGCTCCTAATGAAAGATGGAAGAAAATATAGGCAACATTTTTAGCATAATATACTTATTCATTTTGAGGAAGGTAAAAATGCAACTCAAAAAAGATTCTTTCTATATATGGAGAAGGTACTGTAAATGATCGAACATGTCAAAAGTGGATTGCAAAGTTTTGTGCTGGAGATTTCTCACTCAGTGATCAAGTAGACCAGTTGAAAGCAATCAAAACATGACTTGAGAATAATCAACATTATAGGACAGGTGAGATAGCCAACATACTTAAAATATCTAAATCAATCATTGAAAATCATTTGTACCTGCTTGATTATGTTAGTCACTTTGATGTTTGACATGTTTCTGGGTCAGATAACTACATGTTTTTTGGTGACCACACGGAAATTGTTACAGTTTGGCTGTGTTTTCATGCTCATCACCATATTTATGCTCATCGCCATATTCACCAGATATTGCACCTTCAGATGACCGTTTATGCTCGTCTTTATAGTCAGTGTTCACAAAAATCTTATGTTGTGCAATTATTTTTTGTGACAAAAGTTTGTGCGCACTGAATGCTTGTGTAAATGTCAACTTGAAATTGTTTCAAGATACTTTTGGCACAGCCTGTCTATCATGGCTAATAAAACTGTATTGGCATCTTTTAATATAATACAAGTATGATTGCATTCTATGAAGTAATCTATTTAGACAGGATTTTATTCTATGCTTTGAACTACTTTGCATCTCATCTCCCATGGCTAATAAAACTGTATTGGTATCTTTTAATATAATACAAGTATGATTGCATTCTATGAAGTAACCTATTTAGTTGGGATTTTATTCTATGCTTTGAACTACTTTGGTTGGTGCAAAAATAATTTCGGATTTTTACCATCAACTTTAAAGCAGTATATCTCAGCTTAGAATTAAAGTTTTAATTGAAATAAGAACCTTCAGAATCTATATATTTCCTATGTTCATTTCCTGGATAATTTTGGCACAGCCTATCTCTCATAACTAATAAAACTGTATTGGCATCTTTTAATACTGGGGTCTCAAACACGTGGCCCGTATGCGTCCCACAAACTACTTTTCTATGGCCCGCGGCAGAACCATTTTTGTGACCAATATTTCCCTAAAACTTGGTAATTTATTCATCGGCCCTTCCATACTCTTGCAGCGACAGCTGCATTAAGCTTGACCTTCCAACCTAATGCAAACAGACAGTCAATCACCTTTAACATCAGCCAGGGTCTGACCATGTTTCTCCCCAGGGAAGGGTAGAATGTACTTAATATTTCAGTCGCTTTCACTTCAAGATCAAAAGCTGAAAAGTAGAAATATGTATCCAATTTTATATATATTTAAAAAAACATACTTAATAAGAACGTTAGTGAAATCTGAAATGCTGGCTCATACACATATGATTACATCGGCTTGTTTCAAAGACCTATTGTGATGGAGGGGTGACTGATGATAGACAACTAACTCACACAACAGAACATGAGGAATTCTTTTTTGTTTCATAACGTGAGAAGGGATAGATTTGACAACTCACATTGGCGTGTAGGGTGTACCTGAGATGACAGATAACTAACACAAATAGACATGTTTGCGGAGGATTGTTAAATAAACAGAAATTTCGAAGAAAAAGGACGTGTTTTTTGGTTTATATGTCTGCATAATATTGCTGTACAAAAAGAATATAACATAAGGAGACATTATGAAAGAACACACAGTGATCAGTTTAACGCATTAACTGGAAAGATAAGAGAAGAAAAGTTAGAGCGGCTTAAGACAGCTCTTTCGAAGCAACAGAACTTTTTTTCAACTTGAACAAAACAAGTGAAAATGCTGTAAGAGCAAGTTTTGCTCTCAGCGAAATGATCCGAAAATCATCACGACCATTCACTGAAGGTAATTTTATCAAAGTCTGTCTTTTAAAAACTAGTGAAATCCTCTGTCCCGAGAAAAAGAAAATGTTTGAGAGCATTAGCTTGTCACCTAATACTGTTGCCAGCCGTATCACTGATTTAGCAAGCAATTCATACCAGCAATTGGCTACCACTGCTCAAGATTTTGAAAATTTTCCTATCACACTTGATGAAAGTACTGCCATTACAGGTATTGCTTACTGTGCTGTCTTTATCAGAGGAGTTGATAAAAACTTTAATTATTGGATTTACTACCTATGAAGGGTACAGTGACTGGGCGAGATATATTTAGTGAACTAGAAAAGTGCATTGAGCGTGCAGTATTGAATTGGATAAAACTTGTGCCAGTGGCAACAGACGGTGCATCTGCAATGTGCTCTGAAATGGTGGGTTTAGTAGGCCTTCTTAAAGAAAAGCTGAACAGTCTTGGTGTGCCCATCTCTGCTATCCATTGGCGCTGTGTGGGAAAAGGTTGCAGATGGAAAACATTATGGATGTGGTTGTGAGAACCATCAATGTTATACGGGCAAGAGCTCTCAACCACCAGCAGTTCATTTCTTTACTATCAACCATGGATAGTGAATATGGAGAGCCTCTGTATCATTCTGAAGTGAGGTGGCTCAATCAGGGGGAATATTTTGAAGAGGCTTTTTGCTTTGAGAGAAGACATTGGATTGTTCTTGGCAATAAAAGGAAAAGATGTTCCCGAGTTAAGTGATCCAATCTTTGCCTCTAAGCTTGCATTCCTCACCGATCTGACTGACCATCGTAACATTCTAAACTTGAAGCACCAGGGCCCAAAGCAGGTTATAACAAGGATGTACAACAGCGTGAAGTCTTTCAAGTATAAACTTTTGTTGTGTGGCAAAGCAGCTTGCAGGCAGGAACTTAGCTCACTTCACGGCATTACAGTCATTGGAGAGGGTTGAACCACAGTGCTTGAAAGTATATGCAGATATAATTTTAAAAATGCATGCAGAGTTTGGCCAGCGTTTTCAAGACTTTTTATCATTAGAAAGGCAATTTATGCTTTTTGCTGACCGTGGATATTGATACTGTTTCTGAGGAATTTCGGATGGAGTTGGTGGAGCTTCAGTGCGATACCATACTGAAGCAGAAATATGCAGAGGTTGGTGTTCCTGATATCTACCAGTTCCTTCCAAGTGAGAGATTTTCCAAATTGTTTACCTCATCTTTGCAAATTCTGGCCATGTTTGGAAGCACATATGTTTGTGAGTGGTTTTTCTCAACAATGAAAATAAATAAATCTGCGTTGCGCTCAAGACTAACTGATGAACATTTACAATCCGTGTTGAGGCTAGCTAATTTACGCGATTTGAAGCCGAAAATAGAATCCCTGGTTACTGCAAAACGTTGCCAGAAATCATCTTCAACATGAACTGGTTGGGATCAAATGAAGGTAATTAGAACTCTATTTAACCTTACTTATAAGTCTGAATTCAGTAAACAAATATGTTTTTAATACTATTTTTATTCACATTTTGTGCTAAACTGGTGGAAATCACGCCCCCACCCCATCTCACTTTTGGCCCACTGTGCCTCTCCCCCAGGACGTAATGGCCTGTTTGTGTCCTTGAGTTTAAGACACCTGTTTTAATATAATACATATATGATTGCATTCTATGAATTAACATATTTAGTTAGGAATTTATTCTATGCTTTGAACTACTTTGTTCAGTTTGTTTTTCCATTGAATAAAACCTCAATGAGTATTTCCTTTGTGCACTGGTTGCAAAACATGTGTGCATGTGCACACGCACACAGCTTAGGGGGAACTTTGACCATGAGGGTCTCCCATAACTGAAAATATTGTATCGTCAGTGTCTGACGAATATATTAAAAAAAGAATATTGATCCCTAAATGGTAAATGGATCCAGATTTTTTTCAGACTAATTTATGGATTATTGCCACTTATAAGACTCTTTGATGCCCAGATCTGGGATTATCTAAATGAGATTAAAGGAAACAAAAATCCTACTGGATGACTTAGACTTATGAGAAAGGGTAAAGAACACATTGGCTAAAATGTGGTGGCAAGAGAAAATCCCCCAAAGAAAAATATTCCCCAGTACCACTTGTAGGAATCTTTGATGACCAGATCTGGAATCTTATAATATAAAAGGCCTTGTCACTTTGTTGGTTTGTTTGTTTTCTATCATGCTAAAGCAAACAGAAAGAGTGGAAGGGGGTATAAAAAAACCTACTGGATGACTTTGACATTTGAGGAATGGTAAAGAACACATTGGCTAATATATAGTGATAATACCCTATATACATAGATCCATCAATAAGTCTGAAGCCTAATCTGAAATTTTCACTGCATAATGTTTGATCTGTGTGATTAGTATCCACCACTGAATTAAGTGCATTGACAAGGAAGGAGATTATATTGAAAAATAAATATTGTTGTGTAAAATAAATGCTTTTTTCATCATTAGGCTGCAAACTTCTTGCTGAACTTACATATACAGAGGAAGCCATTCATTGTAATTACGGATAATGTTATCAAGTGGTTATTGTTATCAAAATCAGTTGTGAATTAAAAATCAGGAAAATATATTGATCATATAAATTTTTTATAATGTAAAATTGTTTATAACAATGAATAAATTGTTCCAATTTTTATATTTCTTGCTTAATGTTATCAGCCAGTTATTGTTATCGAAATGACCATGACCTTGAATAGTAGTTCACCCCCCCCACCACCACCACCAACACCACAGGCCCCCAAATCTCCATCTATGCCACTGCTTTTAGTTCAACCATGACTGGAACCGCTGCTTAATAAAAATCAATTATCTCCCTAAATATCTTCATAAATCGGCTGCTTCT
>VCCN01003376.1:6174681-6186040 GCA_006491835.1 Architeuthis dux
CCTCATGTCTTAAACTCATGATATAGCCTTTTAAAGTACTCATATATCTCAACTGGGATATGAGATATGAAATTCTGTTTTGTTGGTGTATGCTGGCGACCATTTTGCTCTATGCAAATCAGGTAGTTCTTCCCAACTGTTTTCTTGGGAACATCTTTTTTCTGAAAGAGAACACCCTAAGGAACAATTTGGTACTTTAAAAGTAAAATCATGGTGAGGGGTGCACGTTAGCCCCTGCTGGCCCCCGGACTAATTGTATTGGAAATATTTTATCTGTCTTCCCTTCCCTAAACTTTCCTCTTACCCCGAAATTAAAGGGGTTGAAATTCAACCAATGAAAAGCCCCTAAAAAGACCTTGCGAAGTTCGAATGCATATCCCATCCTCTTTCTGATCCAGCAGCTGTGCTGACAACATCTCTTCAAGGGGGTTAGCCAGAACCAGCCGATTATTGACCCTTACAGAACAGATTACTTTTTGTAAGTAATGTTGGCTCTAGGCACAGATGGTTGATTGATTGATTGATTTGTTTAGTGGCATATCAACCCTGGATGGCTCATTTAATGCCAAAATCAGTTTAAAATTTAAAAAAATAGTCTTGTGACTTTGGTGAAAGGATATTTTTTAGCTAGAGTCTTGTGACTTTGGTGAAAGGATTTAAAAACATTTTTTAATAGTCTTGCGACTTTGGTGAAAGGTTACTTTTCCATAACTAGAGTCTTGCAAATTTGGTGAAAAAACAGGTGGCCCCTGTCTTACCCCTCTGCAGAGGAAGCAGTCAGCGTATTGTAGGCCCCAGCCGATAAGGACTTTTTAACTAGTCTTGCGACTTTGGTGCAAAAACAGGTGGCCACTGTTTGAGGAGGTCTTACCCCTCTACAGGGGATGCAATCGGTGAATTCTAGGTCCCAGCCGACAGAGCCTGGCCCTTGTTTTTTTTTGGGGGGGGTACACCTCTGCAGGGGATGCAGCCGGCGAATTCTAGGCCCCAGTTGACAGGGCCTAGACACAGATGGGAAAATATACCCAACAACAGAACACAACAGCACATTGATAGCAGAGCACAATAAACTTTCCTGTAGCACAGTGAGCCTATCTTCGCTGTAGAAGCAACGCATTATCCAGCATCCTTCATTGCTATGAACATTTTGTTAGTTGGAATTAACTTGATTTAACCACAGTGAATTTTTCTCCCTACCTTTTCGCAACCTTCCCTCCAATCCTCCTCTCATCTCTCTTTTTCTATCTTCTATTATTAAAGATCGGAATTATAACGAACCACAAACTTTTTTTTTCATGCTCAGATTCAGTAAGATCCTACTCGCGTTAAAACACTGCCCAGAAAATCCCAACAATATTGTGTTTTCTCAAATCTTAAATGCAGCAAAATAACTTGTTTAGCTTAGCACTTCCTCTTAACCAATGAAAACACTAAAACAAAAACCTGCGTAGTGTTGACATTTCTGTTCCATTAAATATCGCCAACATGCAATTCTAAAAAAGCATTTACCCTGAATCGTCAACAAAAGTCAAGGGAGATAAGGAAATGCACACCTAAACAAGTTATTTTCCTGACCAGGTTTGCTATTTATTTTGGAAAAAACTGTTTGGAATGATAAAAGTTACGATGATTTAAATAATCTACATATGGCCATGCTAAAACATAAACATTCTCAAAGGGTTACAGGTCAAATCGTCCAATGCAAAAAGGTCACACACACATACACATACATGCTTTGGTCTATGTTGTATAATCTACCAAACCATTTTGGACATTTTTGCATTGGGCATTTTGGACATTAGACCTTTTTGCATTGAACCAATGCAAAAGCGACCAATGCAAAAAAGTCCAAAGGACAAAACGGCCAATGCAAAAATGTCCAATTTATACATATATAGACGGTTACAGGTCAAAAGGTCCAATGCAAAAAGGGCCAATTTATACATATATAGACACATGCTACATACCAAATATGCAAACACGTATACACATATCATTATTAATGTTGCAATACATGCTCAGCTTTCATTCATAAGAGGACTTTAGGTTGATACTTATTAATTAGTGTGGTTTTGTTTAAACACGAGTTTTGCTTAACGCGGTTAAATTAATAGCGACCACCCCTTTTACACTATCTAAATAGTGTTTCTACTGACGTCTGAACCCACTATTCTCTGTGTGTGTTGAGACCAATACTAGAACTACTAACATTTCTCGTGGTAGTACATTATATTACAAACCAGTTGTTTTCTTTTTTTCCCTTTGTAATTTAGAGTCCATTAAACAACAAATGATGTATATGGATTTTGATATTGGACCTTTTAAAATCTTGATAATTCTTTCTCTGAAAGTAAATGTTGCTAAAACTAAATTAATGTTGTTAATAAACATTTATCTCACATTTGTTTTTATTTTCTTTACAAGAGTATCATATTCTGTACTTTATAGAGTAACTAGCTACAGTTAAATATGCTGAATTGCTAATAATCGAGCATGGATAAATTGTAATTTTTACCATTGGTTGTTGTATTTATTTAACGCATCTTTGATATGCGCAGTACCATCTGGGGATTAATTAATTGCGTTAATCATGGGAAACCTGTTTAGTTCAGTTAGGTAGATTATAGAACCCATAACGTAGACCAAACACATCTCTCTAGCATGTGCGTGTATGTTGCATATATGTGTGTGACCTTTTTGCATTGGACATTTTGTTTATGACTTAGCACCTCTCAAAGACACATAACATCTATGATCGATCTTAAAACATGCAGAAATGTTCGCATTGACTTACAATTAGATGCGATTAAAAGATGGAGCATACATCATAATGAAACAGTTAAACAAAACAGAAATATTCTGCAAAGATTGATTCAGTTATCTTTTAGGCCACCAAGAATTATCATTCCGTTGTCATTTTGAATCTGATGCATCGAATAATCGCAGCAATTATAAAGAACTTTTATATTTAATCAGTAAATATAATGAAAAATTTGCAGGCCATCTAGATACTTCTGTTTTCTTGGGTCTCTAAAACAGAATTCAGGCTAAATTTGTTGCTATTCTTATAGGCGAAATGTCTGATATATCTAACTATTCACAACTGTCAACTGTTTTGTGTTATGTTTTTAAAAAAGCTGTATTAAAGATTGATTTATCGGTTTTAACGATGTTAGTGAAGACCGTGCTTTATCTGAACATGTTTTTAAATGCATTGAAACTTGGAAGTGTGAAAATAAATTAATTGCACAAACCTACGATGGTGCTGCTACAATGGCCATGCAATTAAATGGGTCGCAATCAAAAGTAAGGAAGAAATATGAATCTGCGATCTTCATACATTGTTCTGCTCCTGTGCTAAATTTAGTTCTTTCACAAACATGCTCTACTATAAAAGAATGCAAGATATTTTTTCCACAAAAAATGGACTGGGTACGTTTTTTATGAAATCACCAAAAAGAACCAATGCAAAAAAAAAAAGAGATTTCCCAAAGCTGCAGTTACTAGGTGGAATTACTCGTCACATTTCATGCGATTTCATAATCAGTCTTTTTGAAATCATCATAGAGAATCCTGATGCATGGGATGGAGCCACTATAAATTCTGCAATTGGATTTAACCACAATTTAAAAGATCCTGATTTCCTGTTTTTATTAGAAGTATTTAGTGATATATTATTCAACATCCTTCAGACTAAAAGTCTTGACATTGGAATTGCAAAGAGCAAATAGATAAAACTAGAACCATCCTTGAAAATGGACTGGATAACTTCTCAGAGTTTTATGAAAAATATGATACAACAAGTCAAACTAAGAGACCCAGGAATAAATAAATCTCTTGACCTACAACAACATTACAGAATGCACTACAACAAACTTATTGGCACAATAGTTGACCAATAAAAAGTAAAATATTCATCATTAGAAGAGCTTAAAATCATAGAGATTCTAAATTTTAGCAAGGCTAAAGAATATTGCAAAACATATCCGGTGATGCTTTAAATTCTTTAAAAGCCATATATGGTAGTTCTTTTTTTACATAATTCGTCTTCAGAATGAACTAAATGATTCAATGGAAGATTTTATACAGCAAAGTGTATGTAATTTATTGCATTACATTTATACCAAGCCAGAACTCTTCAAGCTTTGCAATTTGGTTTTGACAATTCCTTCTACCACTGCTTCTGTAGAGCGATCCTTTCTGCATTAAAGAGAATAAAACATCTATTGAAATCAGAAGATTTCTATGAACATGTAATATATTTGCCCTGAATGAGGTAAGTGAATATTTTCTAATGTCTTTTTTAATTGATTGGACCTGCGATCACCACGTAGATTACTAGATATGCAAAACTAATCTTTATCTGCTTGTTCATGTGTCCCTCAGAAAAAGCTATTATAAAACATCTAGGAAGCTTTTAAATAAGACTAAAGACCACAGATTATTTTATAACCATTACTGGCATGTTCCTATAATGAAGAGAATAAAATGATGGCATCCTCTCTGAAACCAATAAAAACAAAATGTATATTTGAAGACTAATATAATAACACAGAAACTTTAGATATTCATTAACCTTTATTTTGATACAGAAAATTGTGCAATTTCTCACTTCCCAAATCTTGTGGATGGGCTGCTTTTTTTCAATGAATACATCAAAACTTTCAGATTCTTTGTGCATGTCTATTTTACTAAAGCTCCTAAACTCTCATTTCTGTCAATGTAGTAAAGAATCACATGATATAGTAATAAAATGAAATTTTTACTGTTTGAATTATAACATGAAGGTTTAAAATTGTTGATCACTGAACTGAAAATATCAACAATTATTGTTCAAAGTCTGTTTGGAATTTTTCAATGGCTTAAATGAGTCAAAGGTAATTGAGAGGAAATTTGTCACTCACATTGGTATTATCAATAGGAATGCAAATATTTTAACTCAGTCAGTCAGGTGTTTAATCTTTATATGGTTTTTATTTAATGTTTGTTCACATGTGTCTGTTGAAGCCAAATTGTTTACAAATGAAGAAATCAGAAACTGCTTACAAGTGAGTTTTTATGAAAAGGAAGATCTACATATTACAGATGAATATCATTTCTTTCCAGTATGTGTTTGCATATGTGCCACTAAATGTGACTTTTGTGAAAAGGAAGAGCCACACACTCCACAGGAATATGGTTTCTCTCCAGTGTGTGAACGCATATGTCGGGTCAAGTCTGACTTGACTGAAAAGGAAGAGACACACACTTCACAGGAATATGGTTTATCTCCAGTGTGTGTTCGCATATGTTTGTTCAAATCTGACTTCTGTGAACAGGAATAGTCACACACTTCACAAGAATATGGTTTCTCTCCAGTATGCATTCTCACATGTCGGCTCAAGTTTGACATCAGTGAAAAGGAAGAACCACACACTTCACAAGAATATGGTTTCTCTCCAGTATGCATTCTCATATGTCTGCTCAAGTTTGACATCAGTGAAAAGGAAGAGCCACACACTTCACAAGAATATGGTTGCTCTCCAGTGTGTGTTCGCATATGTCGCTTCAAATCTGATTTATCTGGAAATGCAGAGCCACACACTTCACATGAATATGCCTTTTCTCCAGTGTGTCTTCGCATATGTGATTTCAAGTTAGACTTATTTGAAAATGAAGAACCACACACTTCACAAGAATATGGTTTCTCTCCAGTGTGTGTTTGCATATGCAGGTTCAAAGTTGACTTCTGTGAAAATGAGGAGCCACACATTTCACAAGAATATGGTTGTTCTCCAGTGTGTGTCCGCATATGTGAGTTCAAGTTGGACTTATCCGAAAATGAAGAACCACATACTTCACAAGAATATGGTTTATCACCAGTGTGTGTTCGCATATGTCGGTTCAATTTTGACTTTTCTCGAAATGAAAAACCACATACTTCACAAGAATATGGTCTATCTCCAGTGTGTGTGAGCATATGACGGTTCAAATTTATTTTCTGTGAAAAGGAAAAGCCACACACATCACAAGAATATGGTTTCTCTCCAGTGTGTGTTCGCATATGTAAGTTCAAAGTTGACTTGCGTGAAAAGGAAGAGTCACACACTTCACAAGAATATGGTTTCTCTCCAGTGTGTGTTTGCTCATGCAGCCTCAAAGTTGACTTCCGTAAAAAGGATGAACCACATACATCACAAGAATATGGCTTCTCTTGAGTATGTGTTCGCGTTTTCTGACATAATGTTGACATCTTGAAAAGGATGAGCTAAACACCTAACAAAATTATGGTTTCTCTCCAGTGTGGATTTTCAAATTTCTTTTGAAATTGAATTACTAGATGATTTTCATCCACTGGTTTCAAAACAATATTTTTTTCCTGATTAGTTTTCCATATTCTCTGTTTCAGGTCACCAAGAAAATGATGATTCATTCAAATTTGCCCAATTATTTTTAAGACGAAAAATCTGCAAAAAATAAGATATAAAAAAAGAACTAAAAAGATATAGCAATTCAAGAAATTAAGTAGTTTATATAAACTCATATAATATTTCAATAGGCTCAGATGCATCCGATATTTTATACACAAATCTGATATAAAAAATTATGGAAACCGATTTAATAAAACTTGCCTGATTTATTCATTGAATACTGAATTCATGAAAAGTTTACTTTGCAAATAAAACTTTTTCCATAAATAACCCTATTTGTTTTAAACTTATGAACTCTCAATAGGGAATGTTTTCCATATTTTAAAATAAAATAAATTCCCAGAGATGTTGAATGAATTAAAAAAATTTTTAATTAAATTTTGTTTTAACTGTTATCAGTATCAACAAAAAAAAAACCTCTGAGGAAAATTTAAAAAAAAACAAACCCTAAACTTATATAAAAGTTACTTTTATCGTCAAAATCTATGTGTCATTTCTAAGAGGAAAGATTGGAGAAAATTCTGATGTAAAAATTATTTGCATACACTCTACAGAACTAAAGATATTTGTGAAAAGTTATTGTCTGAAAAGTTGCTTGCAAAAGTAATCATATTAATTTGCATCAGAAAATGTTCGGGGGGAAAAACACTCTGAATTTAGAAAATCTACCAATTAATGGATTTTAGTAAAACCTTTGGTAATTATTCAATAAAGGACAAAATATTTTTTTCTGTGATTACAACTTCCCTTATCAAATTAACGATTTATTTCACTTACACAATCGTGCATGCATTGAGTTTTTACACATTTTAAAGATAAGTGCCTGGAGAAATATTATTCTGTTTACATTATTTTAAAACAAGTACCAATCCATATGGATGCCTTTTTTGGGAATATAAAAAAACTGGAAATTAAAGTAAAATATTGTTCTACTTGGCAACCTTTTATTTGTTTTTTCCAAGTTTTTTTTTGGTTTTGTTATTGTTGTTCATTGGAAGCTATTTGTAGGTATGAAGGCTCAGGTGAGCCCCCGCCCCCAGGCACTCTGCCACTTTCTTTTTGTTTAACTAATCAAAAGAGTCATTTATTGGTACAGCCCTTATAAAGTGCTGAAAGAGTTTTGTTACTGTTATGCTTTCTTCAAGTGAAAGTTTTTAAAGGACTTTATAAGTTCTGTACAAAACATTGTGCCTCGAATGACTCTTTCAATTAGGTAAATGAAAAAAAATAAAAAAGAAAGCAGCAGGGACTGGGTGGATTTAACTGGGTCTCTGTATCTCAAAATAGTTTCCAATGAACAATAACAAACAATATTTAAAACATTCCCTGATCAATATTTTCTCATTCAGCATTATATTTTAATAACAAAATCTCAGTTACATAGGGACAGTGAAAAAATAAAATAAATATTGTCAAAAATAATCAAATTCATCAAAGTATTTTTTTAAAATTAAGGAATCCATGTGGGCCTTCCGTTTCTTTGATTTAGCAGAATTTATTTCTCTGGGGAGTTATCTTTAAAATGTGTAAAATTAATTGTTGTAGGGATTTTATAAAATAAATCATCAAATGAATCTGAAGAAATCTATGTTGCCAGTTTTGTTTGACGGTCTCTAATACCTCCTGTTCTATAAAGTTAATTTTTCAGAAATTCTTTTTGATGTAAAATTTTCTGAAAAATTAACTTTATAGAACAGTGGAGGACATCAAAGCTCTTAAGTCTCCCACCAATACTGGGAATGGTAACTGTTATGTTTGCCTAGACGACGCAAGGGGGTTAAATACCTTGAGTTACCTCCCTTGCCACAGCCCATAATAATGGAAGTGAGTTTCCAGTCATGCGCCATGCTAACGACAAAAATAAAGATAAATACGCGGAGAAAAGATGCTAGCACTTCTTCTCCGAGCGTGATCAGTTAAGCATCACATTGTCTTCGTTCTTGTTCCTTTGCTTCATCTTCCTTTTCAGTAATATATATGGGGCCATTTATACCACAGCTGTCCGAGCATTCTGCCAACCTCCACGACCTCCTAAAGAAGGACAGCGTATTCATCTGGACGAAGGCCCTCCAGCAAATCAAGGCCCTCATCAGGAAGGAGGTAACGCTGGCATACTTTGACCCGGCGAAGCCTACAGTCCTTCAGGTCAATGCTTCCGGCAGAGGTCTGGGTGCAGCACTTCTACAGGACGGCAAACCAATTGCATTCACATCAAAGTCACTCATGCCAGTTAAACAGAGGTATGCAAATATTGGACTCGAGATGCTGGCAGTAGTGTTTGGGTGTCAGAAATTCCACACCTACATGTATGGGAAACCATTCCTGATAGAAACCGACCATAACCCCCTGGAAATGATGAGCCAGAAAAATCTGTCAGCAGCACTGCCATGGCTCCAACGAATGTTGATGGAAATACAAGGATACGATCTCACCATCACATACCGCCCTAGGAAAGAGATCCTACTGGCAGATAGCTTATCAGGACTACCAAACAATGCCAAGTGTGACCCAGTAAACAAAAATAAACTTGCATACCTGAAAGAAGAATCCAGAAATGACCCTGAGATATCAGCCCTAAGAGAGCTGATATTCACTGGCTGGCCAGACAGAGCAAAGGATGTGCCAACACCTCTCAGGCCATATTGGTCGTTCAGAGATGAACTGTCAGTAGAGGACTCCCTGGCACTAAAGAGAGGCAGAATACTGATCCCCAGAAGCATGAGGAATGAGTTCCTGGACAGGATACACACATCACATCAAGGTGTTGAAAAGTGCATCTTAAGACCCAAAACATGCATATATTGGCCGGGACTCAATGATGATATTGAAGAAGTCGTCAAAGAATGCCCTACATGTCAGAGAGATCAGAACACACAAAACAAGGAAACCCTGATACCACATAAAGTTACATTCAGATCATGGCAGGTAATTGGGTCAGACATTTTCCACCTGTAAGGAAAAACATACCTGCTGATACCCGACTACCATTCAAAATTTCCATTTTTTCGCAAGATGCACAGCACATGCACAACTGAAGACGTGGTGTCATTATTTGGGGAACATGGTGTCCCAGAATGCGTGATCAGTGACAACAGTCTTCAGTATGATTTAAACAGTTTGCCAAAAACTGGGGTTTCGATCACATCACCTCCTCACCAACATATGCCAAGTCCAATGGGTTTATTGAAAGAACCGTGCAGACTGTAAAAAAGATAATGAAAAAAGCAAAAGACAGACCTGGACATGGCTCTGCTATGCCTGAGAACAACACCGACAAAATACCAAGTCCGGCAAAGCTGCTATACACCAAACTGATCATGGGGAATCTGCCAGTGTGGATCAGAAACACACAACCTGGGAAAGTGAATATCTACTAAGGGTTATGCGCACGCCAAGACGAACAGAAGAGGCACTACGATCATGGCACAAGAGACCTACCAGCACTTCACAGAGGTCGGAAAGTGACAGTACAGAACCATCAGCCAGGCATATGGGAAAAGGCGGTGGTAACAGAACAGTGTGTACAGCCCAGGTCTTAAAATGTTACTACCAAAAATGGCAACACAATAAGAAGAAACTGGAACCACCAGCGTGACGTCCCTCCCACAACACGACATGAGAGAAACTGAACACCATCCGCACAGCTGGAGAAAAAAAAATCAACTGCCACCCCTGAGAAAAGAACATCATCAGGAAGATGTGTGAAAACACCATCCTGTTACACTGACTTTATATTAGATAAGACTGTTAGTGCTGAGGACTAGCAGAGTGGGTGATGTGCTAGCAACTGCTCCCCAAAACAACCAGTAAGGTATCAAAAAGGAAAGAAAAAGTGACAGCTGTAGCCCCATTTAAATACGTGTAGTACAAGTTATAAGACATTTCACTGTGATGGAACTCTGATTTCCCTAATCAATTGATTAAAGTAACGTCACTTGTTTTTCTACTAAACTACTAATTTTAAGGAGAGGGATGTGGTATTGTCACCTGCTCCCTATTTCCTCTACCATTCCCCATTTCCTCTTTCAACCCATCTTTGCTTTGGGTACAGCCCCTTTGTTTTCCATCTCTTAAATTGCTGGGTCTTGCATAGCGGTGGATTGCCTTTGGTCCAGGACAAAGCCTGAAATGGATACCCATTCATGAGGTCTGCTCTGTACTTGGGCTAGAAAAAATGAAGACGAATCCTGTTCTTCCATGCTTTTAGTAGTTGTGATGTAGCGTCATACATAGCCTACACCAACCAGTCGTTGATGACACTGATATGCAGACTTTAGAGAAGTATGTAGTCACCATGTATGACAGGTCCAGCACTGCTGTAGGAGTTAACAAGGAATGACTGGACTTGTTTGCAAGGAAACAACGAACATATAACTCTATTCCACCAACTCAAGATACTCTCCTACAACATGCAAAACATGCTACTTTCCAGGCAGGATGCTTATGGAGTCAGGTAACTGTATGTAGGCCACAGTACCTGAATCCTAGTGACTGTGGTGGACAAAGCATGGCGAGGGATAGAAGGTTTGCTGGATGACTCTCCAACTTATGGCAAAGTGACGAAATGCAGATGTAAGACTGAATGCCATGGAAGATGCAAATGCTATCAGTTTGGCCTGAGTTGCACTGCACTTTGTAGCTGTGTGTGACAGTTCTAAGTTTCAATAAATACACAATGATGCATCTAGATGTCTAATTACCATGAAAACCGAATCAACAAGTAAAATATAAGACAACTGAGACAAAAAGATGTTGTGAAAATAGAACCACTGTGTTTCAAAATATAGGAATTGACCCCTTAAATACTAATTTTGTTTAGATTATATGAAGATAATTGCATCCAGTACCCATAATTTGGTAGCCATCTTGGATTTTCAAGTGTCTAACGTTAATTTCTTAATAAGCTAAAAGGTGAACCACATGCAAAATTTCATGCTTGTATCACAATT